>AWOL01S0019323.1:37823-50979 GCA_000715115.1 Nicotiana otophora | reverse complement strand
AATTATCCGGAATTACATCAAAACATACCGAAATAAGTACCAGAAAGGCACATTTAGCCTCACAGATCTTATTAGAGTCCATCATGGAATGATAGGTGTAGTTATCTCCATAAAACCTCCCAACAGAAGTAAACACATAAGTAGATTATAGAATTACGAAGCTCGCTCGTAAGTGGAGCACAATAGGAGGACTCGTCTTGATACTTAGAACCGAATCAAGTTAAGGAAATTATTCCATTATTTTAAATTGAGGTCGTACCTATAACGACACCATCTGATGTAACGACCTCCATCATACCATAAAACAAGTATAACAACGGTTGGGTCTCCACCTCTAGGACGCCTTCTACCCGCCTGTCCTCCACCCTTAACTGATCATGTGGGTGGTGTAGTAACTGCAATGGGGCACGTAGCCTGAGTGCTTTGATGAAATATGCCTCTCCCAAGTTTGGGACAATTTTCTCATGATGTGCCTAGTATCGCCGTATTCATAAGAACCCATCTGTGGGTTTGGATGCTCATACTGAGTCTGTGCCAGATAACTAGAATAACCATTGTAGGACACTTATGTCAGTGGTGCATTAAAAGAACTTACTGGAGCACCTCGATTAATCCGATGTGCGAACTGGGCTGGTCGACTACCCGAGCCCCCACTATAATGATTTATACTCGCAGAGTAAAATCCACTGAATCCCCCAGAACCTCGAGACATCTTGGTCTCCTTAGTTTGCTTTTTCCTCACCCCGAACACGTTCTAATATCTTGGCAATTTCTACCACTAGTGGAAATGAAGTATGAGCTTGTAGCTCCCGAGTCATACAAAATTTTATGATCATAATAAGTCCTTTAATGTCTGTGGACTCGCTCTCTGGCTATAGGAAGCAAAGTAGGAATATGACGAGCTAACTTATTGAATCTGATGGCATATTCTGACACCGTCATGGTGACCTGACGCAATCGTTCAAACTCTATGGGCCATGCATTACAGAGTGTACGGGAAACAAACTCTTTCAAAAGTATTTCTGAGAACCGAGCCAAGTGGGCGGTGTTGTATTGGCTGGTCTGCCCTCTTCATAGGCTTGCCACAGACACCTATGGAGAATTATCTCACCCAAGGCCAAATTATTCTTTTGTTATGCTGTCTCGACACTGTTGAGCTGACCCATTTCTTAACATACTCTTCGATTCTTCTCAGGGGTAACCCTTACCCCTATTTATACACAATGATCACAAAAGTAGATCTCCATACAGACAAATCTTTGCGCAAACCACATAGTCCAGAATCTCGTTAATTACTGTACTTCCTCTGAAGCATCCCAAAATCCGCAACCATGACGTCCACGCTGAGTAGATCTTCTGTAAATTTAAAGTTGTTTCTCTAACTCCTTTGGTACTGAAGTATAGGATTATTATGGAGGCGGACATACCACAAGTCCCAATCTTATCATCTAAAAAAACTCAGGCCTTAAACACATGTAAATTTTGGGAGAATCTTTCAGTACCATATATATATATTTCAGGCTAAAACTGATATAATACATGACTCGCAATTCATTCATTGATAGTGGACTCCCCCACTCGGCGTGAAATCATAGTTGACCGCGTCCAATGGTCCACAATATTAACCTTCATAACTCATATAAATTAACTATGTGCCAAGGTACGTTGCACCCCCTCCCCCCACATTATTCACTGGGTGATCTCTTTATACGTCTGCATCTTCAGTCGAAATCACACGTTGAGGTAATGTTTGCACATCTATGTCTCCCTCGTAGTTCATCTGCGGAATCACGAACCGTCGACGCACAACTGATACCGAGTGCGCAATGTCATACACGAGTAAATACAAAGGAATGTGAGATATAGGTTTCAAGAAAAATCATTACCGCACGATAAGGAATGAAAAAGGTGATATTGTTCCTAAACTTTATAGCCTCTAAGAGATAAGTACAAACGTTTCCATACCGATCCTTCAGACTCTACTAAGCTTGCTCGTGACTCGTGAGACCTATGTAACCTAGTGCTCTGATACCAAATGTCATGACCCAAAATTTACCACCGATGGGACCGTGATGGCACCTAACATTTCACTTGCCAGGCAAGCCAACGTTAGAGAATCATTAAACTAATTCCTTATTTTCATTCAGTAAATAACAATAATTAACTAAGATGAAATATAATAAACGCGAAATATCATAAAACTGTATTAATTACTATCACCCGGATCTGGAGTCACAATTCACTAGCATTCTAGAATTTACTACAAGTAATAGTCAGAAAGAAATACAACTGTCTGAATGAAAGAAACAGTAGAACAGAAAAGATAGACGGGGACTTTTGGGTCTGTGAATGCCGACAGATCTACCTTGAGTCTCCGGACAGCGGACCAATAGCAAAATCTCGATCAACCCGAGCCGGTATCAAAATCCGCACAGAAAGTGCAGTATTAGTACAACCGACCCCATGTACTGGTAAGTGTCGAGTCTAACTTCGGCAAAGTAGTGACGAGGTTAAGGCAAGGCACTTACAAATCAATGTGTACAATTTAACAATGTATATGCAAATAACAGAAATGAAGAACTAAACAGGAAATGTCGGGAGGGGAACATACTGAGGGGAATACAAGATAAAGAACTACAACTGAATGATCACCGGAGCAGTCAATATACCATGAATCAACAGGAATAGTGAATATAGTAAGAAACAATTCACGGCATCACCCTTCGTGTTTTTACTCTCAACCTCACCATAAAATTAATAAAAACGGCATGGCATCACCCTTCGTGCATTAACTCTCATATCATGGCACGACATCACCCTTCGTGCATTAACACTCACAATATGGCTCGACATCACCCTTCGTGCATTAACACTCACAATATGGAACATCATCACCCTTCGTGCATTAACACTCACAATATGGCACGGCATCACCCTTCGTGCATTAACACTCACAATATGACACAACATCACCCTTCGTGCATTAACACTATCCCTTACCATAATGTAATGCATAAATAACAACAGGGAGATAGAATAACAAGTACAAACCATACTTCAACATTTGGTTCCATAATAGCAATCTCAACTTTGAAATAAAAACTCAACTATCACCAGAAAATTCGTAAACATATTAAGAATGATAAATTGAACAACACTAGTATAACACGTAGCAATTTGGCATAGGAATGAGACAATGTAAGAAAAACAGAGAAACATGGAAAACAGGTAAATTGGCGGCGCATAAGTACTCGTCACCTCACATATACGCCGCTCACATGAATTTCACTTAGCAAGTAATCCAAGATTCCTAATTCCCTCAAGTTAGGGTTAGACACAACACTTACCTCGCTCCGAAGGACACTTAATTCTCAATCACAGCTTTTCCTTTGTAATTCACCTCCGAACCACTCGTATCTATTCAAAAATGACTCAATAATATCAAATATTGCTAAATGAATCAATTATATTGCATAAATTAAATTTCCCAAATTTTTCTCCAAAGAGTCGAAAAATCAACCCCGGGCCCGCTTGGTCAAAACCCGAGATTCGGACCAAAATCTTTTTACCCATTAACCCTCGAGCTCGAATATGTAATTAGTTTTGGAATCCGACCTCAATTGTGGTCTAAATCCTCAAATTTTCGAAATTCCTAGTTTCTACCCTAACCCCTAATTCTACCATGAAACTCTAAATGTTTAGGTTGATAATTCAAGAAATGTAATGGGTAATTGAAAGAAAATGGTTTAGAATCACTTACCAACACTTTGGGGAAGAAAATGACTCTTGCAAAATCTTCTCTACCCGTTTGGTTCTTGAAAAATGTTGAAGAAATGGCTTAAACCCGTGCTTGGAGTCTATTTTAAGTCACTGGACATGCCTTCATCGTGTTCGCGAGAGGCCTGTCGCGATCGCGATGCACAGCGGCCTAAGGCCTTCACGTTTGCGAGTCTTTCTACGCGTTCACATAAGGCAACTCCCCCAAGCCTTCGCGTTCGTGACCCAGTGGAGGCGTTCGCGTAGAAGAACATGACCCCCCTCACCCAGGTCCCTTAAACTATCGCGTTCGCGTGAGACAGATCGCGTTCGCGAAGGGTACCACCCCCAATGCTTCGCGTTCGCGACAAGTACTTTGCATTCGCGAAGAAGAAATTTCCCCTTCCCCCATTTTACCTTTCGCGTTCGCGACACTACTTACGCGTATGTGAAGAAGGGCACACCAGAACAGTTCCTGTAGTAAAAATCTCAGATTTTCTAAGTGCAAATCACCTCGTAGCCTATCCGAAACTCACTCGAGCCCTTGGAGCTCCAAAACAAATATACACACAAGTCTAAAAGCATCATACGGACCTGCTCGCGCGATCAAATCGCCAAAATAACACCTAGAACTACGAATTTAGCACCAAATCTAATGAAATTATCAAGAACACTTTAAAATTACTATTTTCTCAACTGAAGGTCCAAATCACGTCAAATCAACTCCATTTCTCACCAAATTTCTCAGACAGGTCTTAAATATCATAATAAACCTGTACCGGGCTCCGGAACCAAAATATGGACCCGGTACTAACAATGCCAAACATCAATCAATACTTAAAAACAATTAATTTTAAGACTTATAATTTTCATCAAAAATTCATAACTCAAGCTAGGGACCTCTGAATTCAATTTCGGGCATACGCCCAGGTCCCATAATTCGATACGGACCTACCGGGACAGTCAACGCACGGATCCGAGCCCGTTTACCAAAATTGTTTGCCGAAGTCAACTAAAATCAATTTTTAAGGCAAAAATTCTTATTTTTATTAGTTTTCAACATAAAAGCTTTCCGGAAACCTGACCGGATTGCGCACGCAAATCGAGGAGGGGAAAAATAATATTTTTAAGGCTTAAGAGCGCTGATTCGAGTTCTGAAATATTAGATGGCCTTTTGGGTCATCACATATTGTCACGACCCAAAATCCCACCACAGGCGTCGTGATGGCAATTAGTCTCTAACAACTTGTTTGGATGGTTATTACACATCGTTTCATAATGTATCGTATTGTATTGTATCGTATTTTACTGTATCATTTGATGAATACAATATTTGGATAGATTGTATCGTTTGCCGTTGTTTCATGATATCATGCACCAGCAATACGAAGAATAAATTTGTAATATTATAAAAAGAACTGTGATATGGGGATTTATTATATAAAAACGTAGGGTAAATGATAAAATAAAATTATTTAATAATAATAAAGGGTGAGATGAGAGAAAAAGACAAGATAATGACGCAACCACACCAAATTGGTCGTTACATAAAGTGGCATATTTCGTCGTTACGTAACGGCGGATTTAATTATACGATACAATAAAATTTAAGTAACGACCAAAACAAACATCGTATTTAAAGTAACAATATGATACAATACAATAGGTAACGACCATCCAAACAAGCTGTAAGACTAAGTAAGCCGATTACAATTATAATTCAAGCCAAATTGTTTTTATTTTATTTAATTTTTTATTATAGATAATCGAAACCAAAAGCCGAAACAAATATAAAAACCTCCCAAGACTGGTAATACTGAGTCACGAACTCTAACTGAATACATGGAATGATTTCAAGGATCTAATACTCAATACTATTTGATTAATAATTTATAGTACAATAAAATGAAAAGACTCCACGGGACTGCGACGACCAAGCAACTTTACCTTGAATCCTTGCGATCACACTTTAACTCAGTCTGAGTCCGATATCACCAATACCTGGCTCTGCACAAAAATGTGCATAAGTTTAGTATGAGTACATCACGGTCGGTACTCAGTAAGTATAAAGACTAACTTCAGTGGAGTAGTGACGAGGTACAGTCGAGACACTCACTAGTCTAATAACCTGTGCAATATAGTATACAAAAATAATAGAAAACAAATAACAATGATGGCAACAATAATCAACCAGTGATATACACAACAGGGCGACAAGAACAACATAAATATTGAGCAATAAATAATGAATACAAGTACAACCAATTAATCAAGCCCTTCCAATATAAATCTTTTGCCTATATGTTTTTCAAATAGAAATCTTCGGGATATAATACTTTCAAATAAATCTCTTTCAAATATAATTCCTTCAAATAAATATCTTTCAAATAAAATTCTTTCAAATAAATCTCTTTCGAATTAAAGTCACCCTGTGACATAGCATTTCAAAGTCATAAAAATACGGGTCTCATCCCACTTTCATATTTCCATGGCACCTCGTGCCAATTTCTCTATCACAACCGCACAGAAAACTCATGTGCCAAATATCATCATCATTTAACCACGGCACCTCGTGCCCACATTTCATATCATAACTACACGGACAATTCACGTGCCAATATCATCATTATTTACTCACGGCACGAACGGACAGTTCACGTGCCAATTTCATCATTATTTACTCATGGCACCTCATGCCCACATTTCATTTCATAATCCTCCTAGAAATAACCACATGCTCCCAATTTCTATATAGATCAGACTATTATCAATTTACCGACAACAAGACAAATTGCACAAGTTATAAAAATAAACACAAGGAAAATCACAACATCACATGAAAATTACCAACGTAATAACCCCACATTATCACATATCATCCCTGACAATAGCCACCCTTATCTCTCCTATAGCCACCCTTATCACTCCTATAATAGCCTCCCTTATCCCTCTGCCCTGACAATATCAATAGCTACCCTTATCGCTCCTATAACTACCATTATCTCTTCTATAGCCACCTTTATCACTCCTATAATAGCCTCCCTTATCCCTCCACCTTGACAATATCAATAGCCACCCTTATCACTCCTATAGCCACAATAATCTCTCCTATCGTCACCCTTATTGTCACGACCCAAAATCTATTAAAGGCCGTGATGGCGCCGGAAACCTCTGTCAGGCAAGACCAAAAATAAATACGTAATGTGGTTCTCATTTTAATATTTTTGAAATCTTATTTCCTTCAATTAAATGGCAAAAGATGGAATTTACAGAGTAAATAATAATATTTTTAAAATTTCAATACAGGACAACCCAAATCACCCCAAAACCCGGTGTCACAAGTGCATGAGCCTCAACTAGGAATGTAAAATAAAATACAACATCTGTCCTGAATACAAATTCGGACAGGAGAAATATAAATTCTCTGAAGGAGACTCTGCTGGCTGCGGACTCGTAACGTGGAATGAATCTCACCTAAGTCCCCGCAATAAATGCACCTATGCGCCCACAACGACACTAGACATATATGCACCTGCACAAAAATGTGCAGCAATATGAGTAAATAAATCAACGCGTACCTAGTAAATATCCCGCCTAACCTCAAAGAAGTAGTGACGAGGGGTCGACTTCGACACTTACAATAGGTTATAAATAAAATATCAATAACATAATTAGGCATGGATTACGTAGAACGAATGTAAGATCAATATCATGAAATAAGTAAACAATTCTTTTGTTCATAAGAAATTTTCCAAATTTATTTTCGTCATTTAACATTTTTGGACCTCGGGCCAATGAAAACAATATCAATTATTATCAATTCCAAAGATATATCATGTTTAAATCATGTCGATGTCGTATGGCCCGCTCTAACATAAATATTTAAACTGTGCACTGCCAAGGGTCAAACTAGGCGAACCATAAATGCATCTATTTAACCTGCCGAGGCGTTCGGCCGGCTCCACAAAAGAGAATACAATTTAAAAGAACCAAATTCAAGATTTATTTAGGGCAACCATTCAAGAAAAATACAAATTTCCATTTACGGTCAAGAAGAGTGAAGTTTAACCTTTTAAAGTTCCTTTACCAAATTTCGATATGATTTAAGCAATTTAAATTAACAAGTAGGATGCAAGCATCACAATTATAACACGATCTGGGTCCTAGACTACCCGGACATAAGCATATTAGTAGCTACGCACGGACTCTCGTCACCTCGTGCATACGTAACCCCCACAAATAGAAACACATATTGAATTTTTTCACTAATGGGGTTAATTCCCTCTTACAAGGTTAGAAAGGAGACTTACCTCGCTCCGAAGTTCCATAGCCGGCTCCCAAGCCTTTCAAACAACTCAAATCGATGCCCAACGCTCCAAAACTAGTCAATAAATGAGCAATTCCATAAATATATACTCTAATACTCATTATAATCCTATTTACAAATATTTCCAACTCCGTTCGAAAAGACGATAAAAATCACCCTCGGGCCCACGTAACCGGATTACGTAATATTTTCGAAGACAAACTTTACCCATAACCCCGCGAACTCAAATATATAATTTATTTCCATTTTCATGCCCAAATTCGTGATCAAAATCCAAGAATACCAATTTCTAGATTTTTTTTCAAAATCCCAAATTTCTACTAATTTCCATGTTTAAATCCATATAAAAACCATGTATTTAACCCAAAATGAGAAGAAGTCACTTACACCATAATAGAGGATGAAAATGGCACTCCAAACATGCTCCAAAATCGGCTCCCATGGACAAAAAGAAGTGAAATGGAACCCAACTCTCGTTTTAAAGAAAACACTGCCCAGCCACGATCTTCGCACGTGCGGTCCAATAGTCGCTTCTGTGGCTCCGCACCTGCGGAAATTCCATCGTAGGTGTGGTTCAAGCTCAGCCCAACATTTCCCGCATATGCGGCCCGGCAGCGCTTCTGGGCCTACGCCTCTGCGGCTCTTTGTGTGCAGGTGCGGTCCCACTTCTACGGAACTTGACCGCATTTGCGGTCCTAACTTTCCCTAGCCAGAATTGCTTCTGCGACCCTCTTGGCCGCTTCTACGGCTCCTCACCTGCGGCCAAAATCTCACTGGTGCGGTTACACTAGATACCATCTGCCTTAGCATTTTCCTTAGTCCAAAATTCGATCCGTTAAGCATCCGAAACACACCCGAGGCCCCCGGGATACCTACCAAACATTCCAACAAGTCATAAAACATCATACGAACTTAGTCGAGCCTTTAGGTCACATCAAACAACGCTAAAAACGCAAATCACCCTCCAATTCAAACTTAATGAACTTTAGAACTCCGATTGACCTCAAATTTTGCACACAAGTCACATTTGACATTACGGACCTACTCCAACTTCCAGAATCGGAATCCGATCCCGATATCAAAAAGTCCACTCCTGATCATAGTTCTCTAAAACCTTAAAATTTCTAACTTTCGCCAAATGACCTACAGACCTCCAAATCTACATCCGGGCACACTCCCAATACCAAAATCACCTTACGGAGCTATTCCCAGACTCAGAATCCCAAACGGACATCAATAACATTGAAATGCACTTCAACCCAAGTATAGGAAATTCTTCCAAAAATGCTAACTTCCATAATAGGCGTCGAAACTCTCCCTGGTCATCCAAAACCCGATACGGACATACGCCTAAGTCCAAAATCATCATACGAACCTGTTGGAACCTTCCAATCCCAATTCCAAGGTCATTTACTCAAAAAGCAAACCTTAGTTAATTATTCCAACTTAAAGCTTCCGAAATTAGAATTTTCTTCCCAAACTAACTCCAAACTTCCCGAAATTCAACTCCGACCATACTTACAAGTCATAATACCCGAAGTGAAGCTGCTCAGGGTCTCAAACTGCTGAATAATGTGCTAGATGTCAAAACTACCGGTCGAGTCATTACATTCTCTCTCACTTAAACATACATTTGTCCTCGAACGTGCTAAGAACTGTTATGGAGTTGTCCAAAATTATTGTTTAACACCTCGTGCACCTACCCGTGCTACCACAATTCAATTGAGCACATTAGCTCGAGCAAATCTGATGATTCTCCCTTTTATCTAGTCAAATTAGCCTTAGAGCCAAATTCTAACATCTGAAATTCTCTGGCAGGCCTGTTTCTAACATACGAATGCCGTATTAATCAATACACACTGTACCAAAAATGATTGTATACCCTTACTGAATTCATACCATACTCCGGGTAACTCGCATGACCATAATAACATCCTCTGACAACGATAGCAGAAATTCCTCGAATCTGATACCCACAACACACCTCACAAAGCATATAAGTCTCGTTTTAACTCTCGCAATACTGCCACAACAGAAAGGACGTGTAGAAACTCATAACCACCTGCCGAATCACAATTCATTGAGTTTCTCCTCTTGACAAGGACCATTACCCCATTATGAACCAAGTAACGATATTTTCTTTTTAATATGCATCATATAATCCGATCGCACTGATCCCAGGTCTGAAAAGCTTATCTCACCCAGTATAAGTTGTTCCGGCAATAAGCCACCACAAACACTACCAACGGTCTCATATGATTCCACCATGTGTCAGCAATCCACAAACTCGCTTGTGATACATAAGGAAAAATGAACTCCGAAAAGAACTGCTCAACCCACGTGACTAATTAAGCAACCGAAAAGATGTTATGAACCTTCCTTAGAAAATGAGAAGCAAAACACACAAGAATAGGTATAGGGAATTGTACTTGACCTCACATTGTTACGGCATGCAGCCCGATCCACATATGACACTATTGCGGCGTGCAACCCGATCCAACCATGGTACCCATTGCAGCGTGTAACCCGATCCAAACAACATTTTTGTGGCGGCGTGATACCAGATCCGCACATAGTAATAAATAGGGAAATACCCATTAAGCCAGAAATGTTTATACCTTACGAAATGCCCGAATATCAACCATAAGCACGCCAAATACATAATACAAATCCTGAGGAGACGGGTAGCATCATACGCTATAAAACTCAAGCACAACTAAAGTGTGATATATGATCTGCATCTCGAGAGCCATCCCACTCACATAACACCACCGCTACGCGGTACCTCAACACATTGTACAAATAATCAAGCAGTCTCACAAACCCACACGACACAATAGAGTATTACATGAAGTAGCTGACGATTAAATAAACATCCAACACCCGAATACTCCTCCATAAGGAATGCTATGCTGAATGAACACACACAGGCTGGTATAGAGTACACATCCACATTTGGATCCATCAACGGATCCCAAACCAATTCTGATTATACCATGCTTGGGCAAATACCCTCTCAAGGATCCACAATGACCATTTTTTCCCCACAACACACTAGAACAACTGTCGAATCTGGAACAAACTTCCATAGTTCATAATTAACGGAGTAGATTGCCTTTCAGGCCTAAAATCTCATATTAGCGATAGTACCAAATCTCCATACTTGGTTTCAAATCTTTAATCTATCAAGTGACTACATGTCACACTTATACAATCTTCCCGTGGGATACGCTCCCACGACCTTCTGCACACCCATACCATCGGCCACACTAATATTGTAAAGCAAATCAAGAAGCCGCAATCAGTAAACAAAGCCTCTTACACATGATAACGATCTCAGGTGACGCTAAAGACAATACCAGCTTACTCTAAACATCTGAATTCTTCCCTGATCATACGAGCTCGTGACATTCTTGTTAACACTGAACTGCAACCTTGATCCCCAGCTTCCAATTTCCCATGCCGCTCACTACACCTAACATGCCAATATGCGACAGTACAAGAATTTCACCATAACTCCTGAACCACTAATAGAATAAACACTTTGTCATATAGAAACCTTTTACTTAGCTCATCTGAGAAGAACCAATGCAACACGCAACTAAATTCCCAAACTACAGAAAATACAACCTCATGTCGTAATCTAAACTACCATAACTCTTCTGGAAATCCCTTTACACAACAAGGAGATAAGAATTGAATACATCCCAAATCAACCAAGTTGTGATGGAGCTCAAGACCAAGGGTACAACCACAAATCACATGTATAACTTCACGCTGGAGAAACTGGTCACTGCCATAACCGTGCTGATTCAACCATTACCAACTGAGCCACTTCTTCGACTTTACTCGGGACATGCCCTAGAAATAATAATAGCTCCATTCAAAATATCATGAACCCAAATACGCACTCATCCTGAGTGACCTTATTTCACGAGACCACGTTATCTCCAAATCCCACGAACCATCTCATACCCTCCTTATGCACATATTCACATCTTCAACTGGTACACCCATTCTGAAAATCCCTCTATGAATTTGAAGTTATTTTCTCTCATTCCTCTAATGCTACACCGCAGACTGATGATAATATAGAACACTCCAAGCCCCTTTCATAATCTACTGCAAAAGCTCGATACTTAACCATACTACTGGCTCGAAATCCTTAGTCAATTCATTGTTGAGAGTCACCCACTCTGACTTGTTCCCGAATATAATCAAACTCTAAGTCCCTGCTGGCACATGAGCACCCTCTCAAATAAGCAATCAACTGAATTCATTTTCTTGTACATAACATCTACATGAAGCATAAACTCTAAGTCTTCCCATAACCCGAACATGAACCGATTAAATATAACAAACATTCCTCAAATACTTGGCTCAAATCACCACTGATGTTCTCTTTCCTTAGTAGTAGCAACCAACCAATATGTCGATAACCAGAAACCACACAAGTAGACAACTATGCAATCCAATCGTAGGCGGTGGAGCTCTCCAACTTAAGCTTGAAGCCACCATTACATGACCGTGGAACCTACCAAGATTCCTTCTTCCTTACTGACATGACCTTGGGCAATTGACCCGCCAAATACCTCAAAATCTTCCTGTTAACCATTTCATGAACGCTTTGAATCACTAGCCACATGTACATATTCGACCTCTTACCGGATAGCCAGTAAAATTCTTCGTATAAGCTTCATCAACACCATGCAACAGTTAACCTGCTCACCAAAAATAACCCACCTGTGGAAATTCCATGCCGACATCTTCTAACAATGCTGCACCGAGTACAATTACCACGAAACCAATAAACCATCCTGAGCTCGTGCTCATTCACCAGCTGTACAAGCCCGTTTACTCCCCATTGACATCAACTAAACGTGCGACGATATATTTCAATCCAAAGTCATGTTGTATCCTTCTTTATATCAGGCAACTCCTTCCTGTCGCACCCAATATTCCTCAATATAGCAGCCAATATTCCAAATTAAACACGTAGACCTAGTCACTGTCCACCATGAATCCCAAATCACTCTAACTTCCCCCAAGGCGTGTGGCTATCCCACCACAGAA
>AWOL01S0019323.1:0-37056 GCA_000715115.1 Nicotiana otophora | reverse complement strand
TTTCCCCCCCCCCCCCAGCCCCATTGACATCAACTAAACATGCGATGATACATTCCAATCCAAAGTCATGTTATATCCTTCTTCATATCATGCAACTCCTTTCCGTCATATCCAACCCTTCTCTGTATAGCAGCCAATATTCCAAATTAAGTTCGTAGACTTAGTCATTGTCCACCATAAGTTCCAAATCACTCTACACTTTCATCAACGCGTGTAGTTGTCCTACCACATAACCCATCTACTACTCTGCCACTTTGGTCAAACCATATCCTTTAAGCAACTACCCGATTTCTGTTTCTCACACTTGGCCTTCTAGAAATTTAACCACCGCAAGACACCTCCCACATGTTCTTCCTCATCCTTCACTGCCTAGTTGTTGCCTTAAATCAAAATCTACCTATGTAGCACTTGAACCAATCGACCACTACCAACTTTAAACCTTTCCGAAGATCATTTTCCTTGAGCCCTCAACACCCGGACCACTGATTAAGTCATGAACCACCGCACATTGCGATCTCTAACAGCTGCTTCCCTGCCACTATTTCTCAAACCGCAAAAAATACAACTTCATGTCGTAATCTAAACTGCCATAACTCTTCCGGAAATCCCTTTACACAACGAGGCCATACGAATCGAATACCTCCCAAATCAACCAAGTTGTGGTGGCGCTCAAGCCCAAGTGTACAACCACAAACCAGATGTATAACTTTACGCTGGAGAAACTGGTCACTGCCATAACCGTGCTGATTCAACCATTACCAACCGAGCCACTTCTTCTACTTTACTCGGGACTTTCCCTAGAAATAATAATAGCTCCATTCAAAACATCATGAACCCAAATCCGCATTCATCCTGAGTGACCTTTTTTCACGAGACCAAGTTGTCTCCAAAACCCACGAACAATCTCATACCCTCCTTATGCGCATATTCGCATCTTCAACTGGTACACCCATTCTGAACCATTCCTCCAATGCTACACCGCAAACCGATGATAACATAGAACACTCCAAGCCCCTTTCATAATCCACTGCAAAAGCTCCATACTTAACCATACTACTGGCTCGAAATCCTTATGTCACCGCATTATTGAGAGTCACCCACACTGACTTGTTCCCGAATATAATCAAACTCTAAGGCCCTACTGGCACATGAGCATCCTCTCAAAGAAGCAATCGACTGAATTCCTTTCCTTGTAAATCACATCTACACAAAGCATAAACTCTAAGTCTTCCCATAACCCGAACATGAACCGATAAAATATAACAAACATTCCTCAAATCCTTGGCTCAAATCACCACTGAGTTTCTCTTTCCTTAGTCGTAGCAACCAACTAATATGCTGATAACCTGAAACCTCACAAGTAGACAACCATGAAATCCAATCGTAGGTGGTGGAGCTATCCAACTTAAGCTTGAAGCTACCATTACATGACCTTGGAACCTACCAAGATTCCTTCTTCCTTACTGACATGACCTTGCGCAATTGACCGGCCAAATACCTCAAAATCTTTCTGTTAACCATTTCATGAATGCTTTGAATCACTAGCCACATGTACATATTCGACCTCTTACCGGATAGCCAGTAAAAATCTTCATAGAAGCTTCATCATCACCACACAACAGTTAACCTGCTCACCAGAAATAACCCACCTGTGGAAATTCCATGCCGACATCTTCCAACAATGTTGCACCGAGCACAATTACCACGAAACCAATAAACCATCCTGAGCCCATGCTCATTCACTAGCTGTACAAGCCCGTTCACTCCCCATTGACATCAACTAAACGTGCGATGATACATTCCAATCCAAAGTCATGTTGTATCCTTCTTCATATCATGCAACTCCTTTGCGTCGTATCCAACCCTTCTCCGTATAGCAGCTAATATTCCAAATTAAGTTCATAGACTTAGTCCTTGTCCACCATGAGTTCCAAATCCCTCTAAACTTTCATCAACGCGTGTAGCTATCCTACCACAGAACCCATCTGCTACTCTGTCAATCTCCCACTTTGGTAAAACCCTCTCCTTTAAGCAACTACTCGACTTCCGTTTCTCACACTTGGCCTTCTAGAAATTTAACCACCGCAAGACACCTCCCACATGTTCTTCCTCATCCTCGCTACCCAGTTGTTGCCTTAAATCAAAATCTACCTCTGTAGTACTTGAAACAATCGATCACTACCAACTTTAAACCTTTCCAAAGATCATCTTCTTTGAGACCTCAATACCCGGACCACCGATTAAGTCCTGAACCACCGCACACTGCGATCTCTGACAGCCGCTTCCACTATTTCATATTACCCTGCCCCGAAGGCAAATTGATGAAGACCATAACATCGGCGAACTTAACACATTCAATCCAGGGCGACGACACCACATCACAGATGAAAATTCCACCATGCTCGAAATACCAAGTCTTGTTACTCTGTCAACCTAAACCTGAACATTCATAGTCCGATTGTCTTTCCTTCGTTGGAAATAAAATACTGGATCTCTGATTCATGCAATGAGTAAACCTCTTTCCAAGTCATTCACTGCTTCGACGCATAGAAAAGCATCTTACCATTACACAAACACGGTGTGAGAGCAATTCACGAATCGTCATAACAATCAATGCCAAACCTCAAAACCTTAAGTAATACTGATATGAGCTGCAACGACAGAACGACCTTCCGCAAGGCGACGACAATAGCCCAATCAAATATGCAGGGAGAAACATCCTGCACCACATCCGTAGTACCATTAAAATTCCTTGATTCCCAATTTATAACAAGCGCTTCACGTCGCATAAGACTGAATAGGAAGCGAATGAAGGCATAAGCCTCAAAGGAATCGAATCACACGATGAGGAATGAAGAAGGAAAGTGCTCCTAACAGTCCTGTAGCCTCTCGAAGATAAGTACAAACGTCTCCATACTGATCCGCAAGACTCTACTAGACTCACTCATGACTCGTGAGACCTAAGTGAACCTAGTACTCTGATACCATATTGTCACGACCCAAAATCCATTAAAGGTCGTGATGGCGCCGGACACCGCTGTCAGGCAAGCCCAAAAATAAATACTTAATTCTGTTCTCAGTTTAATATTTTTGAAATCTAATTTCCTTCAATTAAATGGTAAACGATATAATTTACAGAGTAAATAATAATATTTTGAAATTTTCAATACAGGATAACCCAAATCACCCCAAAACCCAGTGTCATAAGCGCATGAGCCTCAACTAGGAATGTAAAATAAAATACAACATATGTCCGTAATAAAAATTCAGACAGGAGAAATATAAATACTCTGAAGGAGACTCCGCTGGCTGCGGACTCGTAACATGGATTGCAGCTCACCTAAATCCCCGCAATAACCGCGCCTCTGCGCCCATAAGGCCACTAGACATATATGCACAAGCACAAAAATATGCATCAAGTATAGTAAGATTACATAAATTAACGCATACCCAGTAAGTATCTCGCCTACCCTCGAAGAAGTAGTGACAAGGAGTCGACTTCGACACTTACTATTGGCTATAAATAAAATATCAATGACATAATTAGGCATGGATTATGTAGAACGACTGTAAGATCAATATCATGAAATAAGTAAACAATTCTTTTTCTCATAAGAAAGTTTCCAAATTTATTTTCATCATTTAACATATTTGGACCTCGGGCCAATGAAAACAATATCAATTATTATCAATTCCAAAGATATATCATGTTTAAATCATGTCTATGTCGTATGGCCCGCTCCAACATAAATATTTAAATTGTGCACTGCCAAGGGTCAAACGAGGCGAACCATAGATGCATCTATTTAACCTGCCGAGGCGTTCGGCCGGTTCCACAAAGAGAATACAATTTAAAAGAACCAAATTCAAGATTTATTAAGGGAAACCATTCAAGAAAAATACAAATTCCCATTTACGGTCAAGAAGAGTGAAGTTTAACTTTTTAAAGTTCCTTTACCAAGTTTCGATATGATTTAAGCAATTTAAATTAACAAGTAGGATGCAAGCATCAGAATTATAACACGATCTGGATCCTAGACTACCCGAACATAAGCATATTAGTAGCTACGCACAGACTCTCGTCACCTAGTGCGCACGCAGCTCCCACAAATAGAAGCATATATTGAATTATTTCACCTATGGGGCTAATTCCCTCTTACAAGGTTAGAAAGGAGACTTACCTCGCTCCGAAGTTCCATAGCCGGCTCCCAAGCCTTTCAAACAACTCAAATTGATGGCCAACGCTCCAAAACTAGTCAATAAATGAGTAATTCCATAAATATATATTCTAATACTCATTATAATCCTATTTACAAAAATTTCCAGCTATGTTGGAAAAGTCGATAAAAATAACCCTCGAGCCCACGTGCCCGGATTTCAAAACTTTTCAAAGACAAACTTTACCCATAACCCCACGAACTCAAATATATAATTTATTTCCAATTCCATGCCCAAATTCGTAATTAAAATCCAAGAGTACCAATTTATAGGTTTTTCTTCAAAATCCCAAATTTCTACTAATTTTCATGTTTAAATCCATATACAAACCATGTATTTAACCCAAAATGAGAAGAAGTCACTTATACCATAATAGAGGATGAAGATGGCACTCCAAACATGCTCCAAAATCGGCTCCCATGGACAAAATGAAGTGAAATTGAACCCAACTCTTGTTTTAAAGAAAACACTGCCCAACCACGATCTTAGCACCTGCAGTCCAATAGCTGCTTCTGTGGCTCTGCACCTGCGAAAATTTCATCGTAGGTGCGGTTCAAGCTCAGCCCAATATTTCCCGCATCTGCGGCCCGATAGCGCTTTTGCGCCTCCGCTTATGTGGCTCTTCATGCGCAGGTGTGGTCTCGCTTCTGCAGAACTTGACCGCATCTGCGGTCCTAGCCTTCATCATCCAGAACCGTATCTGCGACCCTCTTGGCCGCTTCTACGGCTCCGCACCTGCGGCCAAAATCTCGCTGGTGCGGTTACACCAGATACCATCTGCCTTGGCATTTTTCTTAGTCCAAAAATCGATACGTTAAGCATCCGAAATACAAATTCGTTCAAACTTAATGAACTTTAGAACTTCAAACTTCTATATTCGAAGCCAAAACCTATCAAATCACATCCGATTGATCTCAAATTTTGCACATAAGTCACATTTGACATTACAGACCTACTCCAACTTCCGGAATCGGAATCCGACCCCGATATAAAAAAGTTCACTCCCGGTCAATCTTCTCAAAAACCTTCAAATTTCTAACTTTTGCCAAATGACCCCAAAATGACCGACGGACCTCCAAATTCACATCCGGATGCCCTCCCATTACCAGAATCGCCTTACGGAGATATTCCCAGACTCGGAATCCCAAACGGACATCAATAACATTGAAATGCACTTCAATCCAAATTTAGGAAATTCTTCCAAAAATGCCAACTTCCATAATAGGCGTTGAAATGCTCCCGTTCATCTAAAACCCGATACGGACATGCGCCCAAGTCCACAATCATCATACGAACCTGTTGGAACCTTCCAATCCCGATTCCGAGGTCGGTTACTTAAAACTCAAACCTTAGTTAATTTTTCCAACTTAAAGCTTCCGAAATTAGAACTTTCTTCCCAAACTAACTTCAAACTTCTTGAAATTCAATTCTGACCATACGTGCAAGTCATAATACGTGAAGTGAAGCTACTCAGGGTCTCAAACCGTTGAATGATGTGCTAGAGCTCAAAATGACCGGTCGAGTTATTACACGTATCGCTCCGCCCAGACAATATCAGAACGCACATAACAATAGTGAAATGCCACCCTTATATCCACATAATATCAACGGTGAAATGCCACCATTATATCCTCAAAATAATAATTCAAATAATACAGCAATTTATACGGAATATTATCACGGCAACATAACAAAATCAATTCATATCACAATTTGCCCAATGGCCACAACCAATTCCAAAATATAACAAAATCAATTAATTTCACAACAAATAGCTCAAGGCTCCACACAATGTGTATAAAACCTCAAAACAACAACAAAGATGGAAAATACTCAGTATATGGCAACGTCTTCATTAATCCAAATTCTTGATAATTATATAACGCCTCGATTTAAACTTATTTCATTAATTATTTTTAGATGTAAAATCCGTAATATAATTATTTTCAAGAAATATCAAATCACCAAACTCAAGGAATTCACATAAATATACAAGAAATAACCATATCAAATTGGCATATAAAAATAAATTCAACAAATGCGAATTGAGGCATGGCAAATAGATGATTTAATAAATGCCAATAATTATCCAATTTACTACACAATATGCCTAAGACTTTAACCCAATCAATTTTGTACATATAATCCCGAGTACATACTCGTCACCTTGCGTACACGGCTTTTCACATTTCACAAATGGCACATAAAACTCGATGCCTAATGGGTAATTCCCTACTCAAGGTTAGGCAAGATACTTACCTTTACGGAGTTAGGAAGATATTTCAAAATAGCCTTTTTTCTTGAATTGACCTCCGGACAGTTCAAATCTATCTAAATTAATTGTATAACTTCATTAAAATTCATCGGAAATAATTTCGGATAACAAAATACCGACTTAGAATTTCACATTTAAAAGTCACCCAAAAGTCAATGCGGGATGCGCCCCTCGGAACCCGACATAATTTTCACGAAATTTGAACACCCATTCCGATACGAGTTCAACCATACAAACTTTACCAAATTCCGATAATAACTCGACCTCCAAATCTTAAATTTTCGTTCTTGAAAAGTTTTGCAAAATTCTTGATTTCTTCCATTTAAATATGAAATAAATGATGAATACAACCATATAATTATGAAATATAATCACTTTCGGATATAGAACACTTACCCTATTCCATACGGTGAAAATCGCCTAAAATATCGCTTCAATCCGAGCTCCATAGCTCCAAATATGTTAAAAATGGCTGAAATCTCTAAATATAGCTACTGCCCAGGTATTTACTTCGTAATCACGGAAAATGCTTCGCGAGCGCGAAGCACAATTTTCTCAGCCCAAAATTTTCCTTTCGCGATCGCGGAAAATTCTTAGCGATATCGAAGAACAAGTGCCTAGCTCTTCCAGACAACCTCTAGTATAATAATCATAACCTTTTGTACAAAAATCCAAATTTCAAATGGTTTAACTTTTTGAAAGCTAGACACCAAGGGCTACAACTCTTATGTTTTTCTCATCTCCCAATTCCTTATATATTGCGAGATATAAGCTGCCAAAGTTAGCCTTGTGCAACACAAATTTCTTCTTACGATTTCCAAACTCTTCTCAGACAGCTTGTAGTATATCAACTATAACGTTTTTTTACACAAATCCAAATGCCAAATGGTTTGATTTTACGAAATCTGACACAAAGGGATACAACAATCATTTTTGGATCATCTCAAAATTCCTTATAGATTGTGAGATATAAGCTTTCAAAGTCGGGTCAGTGCATCAGGATTTTCCTCTACGCCATCGCAAAAAGGCTTCCGCGATCGCGATTCACAGTGTCCAAACAGCAAAACTGCTCTTCGCGATCACGACCGTTTGTCCGCGATCACGATGCATACCTCTGTGGCCAAAAACCAACAACCAAAAATGGCCTAGAAATGGTCCGAAACCACCCCAAAACTCACCCGAGCCACTCGGACCCCGTCCGAACATACCAACAAGTCTCAAAACATATTACGGACTTAGTCGAAATCTCAAATCATATGAAACAACGCTAAAACCACGAATCATACCCCAATTGAAGCTTAATAAAATTAAGAAATTTCAACTTCTACATTCGACGCCGAAACCTATCAAATCAAGTCCGATTGACCTTAAATTTTGCACACAAGTCATAAATGACATAACAGACCTATAAAAAATTTCCGAACTGGATTACGATTCAGTTATCAAAAAGTCAACTCCCCGGTCAAACTTCTAACTTAAACTTCCTATTTTCGCCATTTCAAGTCTAATTTAACTATGTGCTTCCCAATAATTTTTCGGACACACTCCTAAGTCCAAAATCACCATACGAAACTATTGGAATAATCAAAACTCTATTCCGGAGTCGTTTACTCAAAAGTCCAACTCTGGTCAACTCTTTTCATTTAACCTTAAAAATGAGAATTGTTCTTTCAATTTAATCCTGAATCATCCGAAAACCAAACTCGACCACACACGCAAGTCATAATACACATCACAAAGTTTCTCATGACCTTAAGTCGTTGAACGAGACGCTAATTCTTAAAACGACAAGTCGGATTGTTACAAATATTTAGGACTTCAAATTCAATTAAAATTTACTTTACTTCAATTATTTCCATAAACCAATATTATATCCCTGTGAACTTTAATTATGTTTTTGGAGTTTAATGTGTATTCTTAGCCTTTGATGTATATAATTGTTAGTATTCTTTTCTTTCACAAATACTTTCAATAATTGATTACCTAAAAGACATCATCAATGCATGTTAATTATTTTCCTTTTTATTTTTAAAGAGTTTTGATTTAACTTTAGGTATAACTTTAGAAGTCATAATTATTAGTGGTAATGTTAATTTTAAAAATAATTTGATTTGCATTCATACTATGTAAAATTGTAACTATAACTGATATTTAAACTTTAAATAAACAAATATACTTGGAACTTTGAAATAACTATAGATATGAAAAATTGTCCCCAGTGAACTTGATTTTGAAATTTTAAAATTGTGAGTGGCAGAGTTTATTTGAAATGAGTTTAAGGTAGTGTTAACTTTTATTTTGTCTTGGATGAATTTGTATAGAAGGAATTTAGACTTAGACCAATAAGAATCTAGCCAATTGTTTTGCATAATAAGAGGTGCACTTATCGGGTTTATAATTTTGATGGCCTTTAAATGAACAAATAAGAATTTTATGTACTTAATGTAACGACCCGATCGATCATTTTAAGCTCTAGCGTATCGTTCAGCAATTTGAGTCCTTCACTTCAGGTATTATTACTTGTGCGTATGGTCGGAATTGAATTTTGGATTTGAATTGGAAAGACAATTCTACTTTCGAGAAGCTTTAAGTAGGAAATAAATTGACTAATGTTTGACTTTTGAGTAAAGACCTCAGAATTGGGATATGCAGGTTTCAATATGTTCATATGATAACTTCGGACTTGGGCGTATGTTCAGATTGAGTATCGGGGTGGTCCGAGAGAATTTCGACGCCTATTATGGAAGATTGGCATTTTGGAAGTTTAAGAAATTATTAAGTTTGATTTGAAGTGGACTTTGGTGTTATCGATGTCCGTGTGAGGTTCCGATCCTTGGAATAGGTTCGTATCATGATTTTTGACTTGCACACAAAGTTAGGCATCATTCTGAAATGTTTTGATATGGCTCGGATGCGTTCATCGAAGTTTAAAGGTTTGAAAGTTTAAAGAAGGGTTTTGATCGTTGATCCGTAGTTTTGATGTTATTTGGCGTGATTTGGGGCTTCGACTAAATCCGTATCATGTTTTGGGATGCGTTTGTGTGTTTGGATAAGGTCCGGGGGCCTTGTGTTTGATTCAGATTGAATTCGAGAGAGAATTTGGCCTTATGAAAACCGCACCTGCGTGGTTTTGGCCACAGGTGCGGAGCCGCAGAAGCGGCCAAGAGGGTCGCAGAAGCAGTTCATGGTGAGATGGGCAGTGGCGTAGGTGCGAGATCATTTTCGTATCTGCGATGGCGCAGATGCGGTGCCCTTGAGCGCAGAAGCAGAATTGGTGGGAAAGGCTGGGAGCATAGATGCAGTCGAGTTCCAAAGAAGCAGAACCGCACCTGCGCATGAGGAGCCGCAGAAGCGAGGGCGCAGAAGCACTGAAGATGCTGCAGATGCGGTAGGCGACCTGGCCTGGGTTCTCACAGGTGCGAAAGGTCGCTGGGCAGTGTCGTTTTAAGAACCGGATTTGGCCCAGTTTTCTTCAGTTTCACTTGGTTGGGGAAATTTTTGGAGAGCTTCAAGGGGAGATTTTCATCAAGCAACGCACGGTAAGTGATTCCCACCTATTACAAGTTAAATACATGGTTTGTATATGGATTTAAACATGGATATTAGTAGAAATTTGGGATTTTTGGTAGAAAATCTAGAATTTGGTATTTTTGGATTTTGACAACGAAATTGGACATGGAATTAGGAATAAATTATATATTTGAGTTCATGGTGTTATGGGTAAGGTTTATCTTCAAATATTTTTGAAATTCGGGCACATGGGCCTGAGGGTTGACTTTATCAACTTTTCGAGCATAATTAAGGGTTGTTATTAATTGATTAATTATGGGTAATATAGTATATATTTATGGATTTTCACATTTGTCTAACTAGTTTCGGAGATATGGGCATCAATTGAGGTGTTTGAGAGGCGTTGGAGCCGGTTTTGGATCTTCGGAGCGACGTAAGTCTCCTGTCTAATCTTGTGAGGGAGAAACTACCCATTAGGTGATATTTATTGTTATGTGCAACTAGTTGTGGGTTCTACGTACGCACGAGGTGATGAGTGTCTGTACGTAGCTAAAGTATGTTTATGTCCGGGTAGACTTAGGACTTAATCATGTAATAATTGAATTATTTGAATTCGTTCTGCTGGCTTAATTAATTAAAGTTATAACTGAATTTGATTTAAAAATAAATATGTGTATACTAGGACGAGCCTTAACACTTTGAGTTGTGGGCGAGTTATTTGAGAAACAGTAAAGAATATATTCATTGTTTTGCTCATGTACTGTATTGTAAACACGTATCTCGTAATTCGGTAACTTCCTTCCTTTTCTTGTGGAGTGCGCCGAACGCCTCGGCAGTATATAGATGCATCTATGGTTCATTTCGCACGACCCTCGGCAGTGTACATATTATTCCGGATCCGGACCAACGACCTCGGCAGAATCGTGCGTTACATCGCTAGTAGTGTGAATGTTCACGAGATAGACCTTCCACTGATGCCCGGCATTTTATGATATTCCTTATTTATTTGGTATTGACACTTGTCATTTTATGAGCCATTAAGGTAGAATACTAGATCGAGAAATTTATACTACAAAAGAAATAATTGGAAAATTATGAAATTACAGATTTACTCCACTATTCCTTTGCACTTCATATATGTTATAAATGATTATATTATTTTATTGGACCTCTAGTAAGTGTCGATGTCGACCCCTAATCACTACTTCTATGAGGTTAGGATAGATACTTACTGGGTACGCGTTGATTTATGTACTCATGCTGCACTTCTGCACTAAATGTGCAGGATCTGACAGGTTCATTTGGTGATCATCTTGACGCGTAGGCGCATCTGATGAGGAGACTTTATGTGAGATGCAACCAGGCTACGCACCGTAGTCTACCGAGTCTCCATCGTACTATTTTTCTTATCATGTCTTACTTAATTTTTTAACAGATGTTGTATTACTGTTGTACTCCTTAGAAAATGCTCATGTACTTGTGACTCCGGGTTTTGGGGGTTCCTACGGGTTGTTCGTTATCGTAGTTGTGTAAATATTATCATTTACCCTGTAAATTCTATTTCATACGATTTAATTAAGGAAAATTATGATTTTAAAATACTAAAATGAGTAATTAAATTGATCATTCATCGTTGGCTTGCATGGTGGTGGTATTAGGCTCCATCACGACCATTAGTAGATTTTGGGTCATGACAGCACATCTGGTGTAACTGCACCTGCAAGGTTTTGGCCGTAGGTGCGGAGCCGCAGAAGCGGTTCTGGGTGAGTTGGACAGTGGCGCATCTACGATGACGCAGATGCGGCGTCCTTGAGTGCAGAAGCGGAATTGCTGGGGAAGCTTGGGATGGCTGATGCGGTCGAGTACCGTAGAAGCAGAATTGCACCTACACATGAGGAGCCACAGAAGCGCTGGACGAGCCGTAGATGCGGTAGGCGACCTGGACTTGGTTCTCGCAGGTGCGAGATTGAAGCCGCAGAAGCGTCTTGGGGACTGCAGGTGCGAAAGGTCGCTGGGCAGTGTTGTTTTACGAACGGGATTTGGCCCATTTTCTTTCATTTTCACTTGGTTGGGGCGATATTTGGATAGTTTCAAAGGGAGATTTTTATCAAACAACACAAGGTAAGTGATTCCCACCTATTACAATTAAATACATGGTTTGTATATGGATTTAAACATGGAAATTAGTAGAAATTTGGGATTTTTGGTAAAAAACCTAGAATTTAGTATTTTGGATTTTGACCACAAAATTGGACATGGAATTAGGAATAAATTATATATTTGAGTTCGTGGTGTTATGGGTAAGGTTTATCTTCAAAAAATTTCGGAATCCGGGCATGTAGGACCGAGGTTTGACATTATCAGCTTTTCGAGCGGAGTTGGAGATTGTTATTAATTGATTAATCATGGGCAATAGAGTATATATTTATGGATTTGCACATTTGTCTGACTAGTTTTGGAGAGTCGGGCATCGATTTGAGGTGTTTGAGAGGCGTTGGAGCCAGTTTGGAACTTTGGAGCGAGTCAAATCTCCTGTCTAACCTTGTGAGGGGGAGACTAACCCTTAGGATATATGTGCGTCTAATCAACCGTCAGAAGACTTTTGAGGGAGTTATAGTAATTCTCGCCAAAAACGTGTTTCTACAAACTTCTCGATAACACAAAGTTGTGTCGCCAGAACGTAGGGGGACTATTTGTATAAGATAAAATATGCTATGACACGTGGCCACCCAAAAGAGGGACACGTGGAACCCAAGATAGGGGGATGGCCAAGTCCGAAGATAACTGTTCTATTTGTCACCGGAAAGAATAATGCTCATAAAGATGTGAAGAATACTGTTCACCCGATAGTATTTAATAGAGAATATTCTGTGGCATTAAGAACGATTGCCTATTACAGGAAATTTGGCATTTATGTTCACCGTTACATCTTTATCAATGAGCCTCATAATTGACATTAAAGAGGGGCACGATCCTAGGACCTCCTTCCCCAGACATAGATATAAATAGTGAGCTCAGTTATCATTGTAAAGAGAATTTTTCCGACAAACTCATGCAACATTCTATTCAAAGCTTAATACAAACTTTTCTTCTTGATTTTTGATTTCATTGATGTTGTAGCCGAAAATCCTATCCCCTAAACTGCTATTTCTGTTATTACGTCTCCATCTCAATGCTAAGTATTGCATAATTCTTCAATTATTTTATTATTTCAGGATCAAATTAATTCACTTGTCTAGAAACCACGTATAAATTCAACTGTACCATTTTACGGGTAAACAATTTGGTGTCCACTATGGGGCTTAGACAGTTGTGCGATTAAATTGATCCTTGTCTTTTTTACTAATGTGATTTGATTATTTTGTCCTAGAAAACATCATAACAAATGGTAGATAATGTTGTTAACAACACACAAAATCCCGAGATTCGAGGGGACCATCCTCATTTTGAGGACTCAATCAGTGACACCCACAATGAGGGAAACGACGACACACTGGTGTATGACAGGAAGTATCCTCGACATGATCGGGAGATAACTCCCGATGATGCAGAAGACGAAAAAGTCATTGACGCGAAAAGGGTCTTGTAAGAGCAACATGCAATCATTCTAGACCATCTCACGCAATAGAATAAGGTTATGATGGAGTTGAAGCAGGCGCTGTCGGGGGCTTAGAATAATGCGAATAGACGACATGTGATTCATCCTGATGCTTCCGCGAATCAAACAATGCAGAGGGTCAATAATAACACTCATAGAGGCGAATTTGGTTCCGATCGAACTGGGGGGAGCGGATCTGGCCTAAATAACGAGAAAATGATCCTTTCAAGAATGAAATTTTACAGTTTATAAGGGAAGTGAATGCTCGCATGGACCAAATCTCCGGTGCGCCACCAGTGCTGAAAGGCCCGGACTTGAAGAAGTATACTCAATTGTCGTACAAGCCAAATGCAACACCAGAATTAATCCTGAAGCTGTTCAAAATGCCCGATATGCCAAAGTATGACGGAACTTCAGACCCTCAGGAACATGTTACCTCTTGCACAATGGCGGTAAAGGGAAATGATTTAGCTCCTCAAGAAATTGAATCGGTGAAACGGAGCCTTGACGTGGTATTCAGGATTACCCGAGCATTCCTTAGACTCCTTTGAGATGCTCACGGACACTTTCATCAAGGCTCATGCCGGGCCCAGAAAAGTACAGGCCTGAAAGGCCGACATATTCAGGATTGCGCAAGGAGAGTCCGAGTTACTACGAGAATTTGTTACCTGATTCCAGAAGGAGAGAATGTTGCTCCCAGCTATCCCGGATGAATGGGCGGCTGAAGCATTCCCCAAGCGATTGAATCCGAGAAGTTCAAACGCTTCCCAAAAATAGAAGGAACGCCTAATTGAGTTTCAAGCAACAAAGTGGGTGGATGTCCACAACTGGTATGAGCAAAAGATAAGATAGAAAATGATTAGGTTGGTTTTCCATCGTCGCATAAAGGACGGGAGAAGAACAGAGAAAAATCAAAAGACGATTACGACATGGACAGACGGACTTCAAAGGACCGATTTTTGCCCTAGGAATGGATCGAAGGTCGCGGTAGTGGATAGAAGGGCTGACCGCGGTCAGAACAATAGATCATTATAGGATAAAGAAGTGTTAGGGTCACGGGATCCTACTTACCCCAAGTTATGGGAATACAACTTTAATGTCAGTATTGTAGAGTTGGTGTCATCCATGAGAAACATCAAAGAAGAACGGTTTCCGTAAATAATGAGATCTTCTCCCAGCCAGAGGGATCCCAACTTGTGGTGTGAATACCATGGGACTGCCGATACCTCAGGGAAGAAAAGGAAACATTATTGATGAATGGTCACCTTAGAGAATTCTTGAGTGACCGGGCTAAGAACAACTATGGTCGAAACCGGGACAATGCAGAACCCTCGAAAGAAGGAAAAGATCTCTCGCGCCAAACGATCAGTATGATCTTCGGAGGAAACGAGATCAACGGGGTCACTTTTTTGGTAGCAAAAATATGAAAGTATCAATAACTCATAGAAAAAGGCTCCAGGAAGACGATATCACTTTTACGGAGGAAGATGCATACGGATTACTGCTACCACACCATGACACACTGGTAATTTTTTTAAATGTGCTAGATTTTAAAATTAAACATGCTCTAGTGGATCCAGGAAGTTCGCATAATATCATACAATGGAGAGTATTGGATCAAGATAAACGCACCAGAAGCATTATTTCGGCCACAAAGCTCATCGCCGGATTCCACCTCGCGAGCGTGACAACCTGAGGAGAAATTTTATTACTCACAAATGCCGAAGGAGTAATGAAAACAACTCTCTTCGAAGTGGTAGATGGTGATATGGGATATAACGTCATTCTAGAAAGGCCATGGTTGCACGAGATAAAAGTTGTACCATCAACATATCATCAATTACTGAAGTTCCCAAAAACCGAATGAATTAAGCAGATAAGGGGTGACCAACCGGCGGCAAGGGAGATGAATGCAATTTTGGTCTCCAGTAGTAAAGGAAAGGAATGCGTGGCATAACAATTATAGGAATTGGCACTTGCTCCCAAACTAGATGAAGTTAGCCCGGGGGCAAAGGCTTCAGAATATTATCAGGTGCTGAGATATTATCATGTTCCATAAGATACGGATGAAACGAAATCCATAACAGAAGCGCTTGAGAAGGTTGCATTGTTTGAAGAATTCCTAGAAAGGAAGTTTCATATGGGGACAGGACTGCACCCGGAGCTCAGGTTTGACTTTATTAAACGATTGTTTTGCATGGTCGCATGAAGATATGACAAGTATCCCGACAAAGGTATCCGTACACAAGTTTAGTTTGGATCCCACCATATCTCCGGTAAGACAAAAGAAACGCCCTATTGGCGAAGCCAGAAATAATTTCGTCAAAGAATAGGTAACCCGCTTACTTAATATCGGTTCGATCTGAGAGGTAAAATATCCAGACTGGTTAGCCAATGCAGTAGTAGTTCCTAAGAAGAACAATAAATTTCATATGTGGGTAGATTATAAATATCTTAATAAGACGTGCCCGAAGGACTCATTCCCACTGCCAAACATCGATCAAATGATTGATGCCACGGTCGGGCACGAGTTAATGAGTTTCCTCGATACTTATTTCGGATACAATCAAATTAAGATGAACCTGGAGGATCATGAAAAAAATTCGTTTATAACAAATTTTGGTACATATTACTACAATGTGATGCCCTTCGGGTTGAAAAATGCCGGAATCACTTATCAACGGCTCGTGAATAAGATATTTGAAAATTAAATAGGACAAACTATGGAAGTTTATATAGAAGACATGTTCGTTAAGTCTTTGAATACAGGTGATCACCTTAAGCATCTTCAAGAAACTTTTGATATCCTAAGGAAGCATAATATGAAACTTAACCCCGAGAAATGCGCGTTCGGGGTTAACTCTGGTAAGTTTGGGATTTTTGGTATCGCAAAGGGGAATTGAGGTAAACCTCGATAAGATTAAGGCCATAGAAGACATCCTGGATCAAGTGTAAAATGTGAAGGAAGTTCAAAGGCTCGCAGGGAGATTGACAGCTTTGAGCAGGTTCATTTCCTGGTCATCAGAAAAATGTCATCGTTTCTTCGCACTGCTCAAAAAGAAAAATAATTTCGAATGGACCCAGGAGTGCTAGTAGGCTTTGAGGGATTTGAAAAAGTACTTATCAAGCCCTCCATTTCTTTTAAAACCAAAAGAAGGTGAAACGTTGTTAGTCTACCTCGCGGTCTTGGAAGGCGCGGTAAGTGCGGTTTTCATTCGTGAGGATGAAGGTACACAATCTCCCACTTATTATGTTAGTAAAATTTTAAAGGGAGCATAAACTCACTACCCACATTTGGAGAAATTGGCCTTAGCTTTCGTAGTCGCCGCTCGAAAGCTAAGGCCCTACTTCCAATGCCACCCGATAGCTGTGGTGACCACTTTCCTTTGCAGAACATCCTCCATAAACCCGAGCTCTCAAGTAGATTGGCCAAATGGGCCTTCAAAATGAGTGAGTTCGACATAGAATATAAACCTAGGACTATAATTAAGTCACAAGTCTTGGCTGACTTCGTGGCCGATTTCAGTCCAAGATTACTGCCTCAGGCAACCAAGGAAGCAGTAATGGTGTCAGAATCAACATCAAGGGTTTGGACCTTATTTACGTATGAAGCTTCCAACGTAAAAGGGTCTGGGCTTGGTATATTCTTAATCAAACCTTCGGGGGAAACCCTAAGGCAAGCCATTAGACTGGCCCCTTTAACTAATAATGAAACAAAGTATGTAGCTTTGATTGCATGGCTAAGATTGGTCCGGGGACTTGACTCCAAGGTCATCGAAATCAAATGAGATTCACAACTGGTGGTAGATTAGGTCTACGAGATTTTCAAAACAAAGAGAAGCGCATGTAACAATACATGGTAAAGGTACAAGCTCTATTGGTGCGATTTCAGGAGTGGTTGATTACTCATATCCCGAGGGAAGATAACGCAGATGCAGATGCATTGGCTAACCTTGGATCATCAACGGGAATAAAGGGATAAGAATTCGGGATCGTAGTACAACTGATGAACTCAATCCTGGATACAAATAGTTACTATGAGGTAAATGCGACTAATTTGGTTTGGGACTGGAGAAATGAAATCATCGATTATCTCAAGCACGAAAAGCTACCCGAAGACCAGAAAGCATCCCGTGCACTGTGAGCCAAAGTAGCATGATATAGCTTCAAGAGAGGTCAATTGTATAGAAAATCTTTCCAAGGCCAGCTGGCCAGATTCTTAGGGGCATCCAAAGCTAACTATGTCATAAGAGAGGTTCACGAAAGGATATGCAGCAACCATTCGGGCGCAGGTTCCTTAGTGCTGAAGTTGGTAAGAGTAGGATATTATTGGCCCCGTATGGAACAAGATGCCAAGACTTCATAAAAAAATGTGATAAGTGTCAACTCTACGACCGTTGGTGCATCAACCGGCAGAACCCTTACATTCGATTCTATCCCCACGGTCGTTCATGAAATGAGGGATGGACATCGTTAGACCACTACCGCTGGCTCCCAGAAAGGTAAGATTACTTTTAATCTTGATTTACTATTTTTCTATGTGGGTGGAATCAGGTCCTTATCAGTAGATCGACGAGCGCGAAGTGGTGGATTTTCTTATGGAAATATATAATTTGCAGGTTCGGAATACCAAAAGAGATGACATACGATAATCAGCCACAATGTATCGCTGCAAAAGTTACAAATTTCCTCGAAGATTTAAAAATAAAGAGGATCACATCTTCACCCTATCATCCGAGTGAAAACGGTCAAGCAGAGTCAATGAACAAAGTAATTGTTCAAAACCTCAAGAAAAGTTTGGAAGCGGCAAAAGGTAATTGGCACGAGGAATTATCCGGAGTTCTATAGGCATACCGAACAACGGCCAAATCGAGCACATGAGAAACTCCATTTTTCCTTGTGTACGGTGTAGAAACTTTAATCCCGGCAGAAGAAGAATCAAACAATGAAGCAATGTTAGTCAACTTGGATCTACTTGATGAGCGCAGAGACTTGGCTCATATAAGAATGGCAGCCCAAAATCAGAGAATGGAGCGATATTATAATTGAAGGGCCAACCTCCGTTATTTCAAAGTAGGAGACTTGGTCCTAAGGAAAGTAACCCAAAATACTCGGGAGACCAACGCATGGGAAGTTAGGACCAACGTGGGAAGGACTCTACCAGGTTTTAGCTGTCACCGGAAAAGGTTCATATGAATTGGAGAGATAAAATGGAGAAAAGTTTCCCATCAAAAGGAACATGGCGCACCTCAAAAGATATTATTGCTGATAAACATTATCCGAGCGAAAAGTATGTGCTGCACTCTTTTCCCTTCGTTCAGCTTTTTTCCAAGTTGGGTTTTCATGGCAAGGTTTTTAATGAGGCAGTAACAAAAAGCATACTACGAAGACAACAACAATAAGACCTTTAATAGTAAGGCACAGAAGCAAAGATCTATTCAGGGACGGTTAGATAATCATTTGCTCTATAACAAATTTCCACCGAGAAGTTAAGTTTGCTATTGAGCAAAGGTTACCTGACCGTTCACGAGCGCAAACCACTAGAGGATTGTTAGTTAGTCTTTCTCTTGATAACATAAATTCCTGAGGGGAAATAAAGTATGTTACCAAGTAAAGGATTATCTAGTAATTCATTGGTGGAATCCTCGAAGATACAAGACTTCTAGTGTTCTAATTCGCATTCCTCGCATTTGAACACTGGGGGGAGGAATGATATGAAGATTCAATGACAAACCACATCAACCGGGAATGCAAAACCATAAACATAATTGTAACATCGGGACCAGGGACTGCACGGACATCCTCATAGAAACAAGTTGTACAAATTAGCCACAAGTAATGGCAATTTCTTTTTAGTATAGAAAATACTTATGTACTTTTTAAAAATAGAAGGAATAAAGTGAAATAAAATCCTTTTGTTTTTATCCTATTTTTTGTGTGAACGTTGAATTAACTTTATCATTTGAAAGTTAAACAAGTACTTCAAATGCTAGTGTAGTAATGAACATGAGACGTCCTCATCAAGAGCACCGCAAAAATAAGAGGACCCTCTCTTATAAAAACCCTCACGATAAAGGGTTGGTTTTGGAATCAAAATGCTTTCGGGGCAAATACACCCAAGGCTTTACATAATAAGATGCAAATAGAAAAATTTGCGCAAAACTTTTAAGCAAAGGGAAAAAAATGCAAAGGTTAAAGACTTGCATGAGTATTCAAACGAAAGAAAGACTCAAACAAAAACTTGAGCAAAAAGATGTTTCTATTTACAATAACATGCCAAAATGACACAAATACAAAAATTGGAAAAAGAAAAAGAAAAACTAAACTTCAGTATCTCCGGAACCCTGAGAAAGAGAAGTGTCCGCGTCCCCGGGAGCAGTAGATGGATCCACCGATGGCTCAACATTTTGATCTTACCAGTTTGGCCTTCAGCATTATCATCGTCCGATTCTTCTTCAGTTCCCAAAAACTCAGAACCGGAACCAGAAGGACCAGGAGCATCAGACCTCACTGGGAGACCAGTTTTAGTAGCTAACTCAAGCTCATAGGCCTTAGCAATTTTGGCATCCAACAATAACAGCTTTGGCCTCTTCCAAAGCTTTCCTCCCCATGCTGTACATAGAGCAATTTTTCTCTACAATGAGGGAAGCCACTCAGCGCTTGAGTTCTTCTTTGAGTTGGGTGACCTCGGCAGAAAGGTTTTCCTGGGCACCTCTAACGGACTTGAGGCTAACATCGAGCTCGTGGACAGTAGAGCTGAAAATCTTATTATGCTCAATGGTCCTCTTGTGCTTATCTTCCAGCTGGGCATATTTCACCTCTGCAGCAGCAAGTTCTTCAGCCTTAGAATTCAAGGTTGCCTCTAAGTTGTTCAATCTTTCAGTAGAGGCAGCCTCACGTTCGGATGCAACAAGAATGGCATTATGGACTTCAACCCATTTGGACTTAGCCTTTTCAAATTGGACCACAAAAGGGTAATCTCTTGGCTAAGGGTCTCTACTTCCTGCTCACTTTGCTGCAAATGAGTTTCCGATACAACATCCTCAGCAACCTTAGATTCCAATTCTGAGAGGTGAATAACGACTTGGTCCCGTTCAACTAAAAGTTGATCCCACTCGGAGGTAAGTTCCTTCGTTTCCCTAATTAACCTTAGAAGGCCCTCGGAAGCAAGAAAGTTGGCCTACAAAGTGAGAAAAATAAACTCAGAATGTGTTTATACAAAAATAGTAGAAACAACAAAATAAGTAAAGAATGTACTGTTGCGACGTTGTGAATGGCGTTGTTCAACAAACACTCTCCTAAGAGAGCCTGAATCTTTTTACAATCCTTCTCTGAAGTCAAAGGCTTCAGGTAATTATTAGCAAGATCCACCGACCGGGATATCAAGTTGCAGTTAATGGAGACCGAAAGAGTAACATTCTTCCTCCCTTGTGGATCTCCGGAGGGGGGAGCATAATTTTGCCCCAAATTCCCATGAACTGGGAACTGGGGAAGAGGAACACTTCCTTTATGATCAAGTATGGTCGGTGGAGTTGATGTGGCAGCTCCTGGTGGAAGAATAGATGAGGATGAAGCAGTTGTTGGTGTAGGTGAAGGTGGAGATAAAGTTGATGGGGTTGAAGAATGAGAAGCAACTGCATCAAATGCAATGCTGGTTATTGGATGCTCACCAACCAAAGACGACAGGAACCCAATACTCAACACCACAACACCGGGCACAACAATTGGGGCCCGAAGACGGGAGTTAGCATTATCCTCAGTTGGTGTAACAATCTCAACGAGTCGAGTATCCTATCGAGATGATGAGGACCGTCGTCTTCTATGTAGAGAATATCCCTCATCACTAGCTTCTTCATCATCATCGATCATCATGGTGTCTACGACCATCCCTGAAGGAGGGAAAGTCATCATAACTACCGGAGATGACTCGGGGGTAGCAGTCTTCACCCTCTTATTCTTTTCCCCGGCCATGGAGGAGCATTTTCTTTTCGGTTGTTTGTCCTCCAGTCGGGGAATCGTCCTGAAGCAGCCTCACCGCATTAGCAGGATCAACCAAGATGTCCTCCTCGGGGACATCAATAGAGCCCGCGGGTAGACCTGATTTCATAGACAAGGTAGAAGGGATCAATCAAGTTCTTCACATGAAAAATTGAAACACGGTGAGTTTGAATTACCATGATTTTTGACTTTCCACCCGTATTTAGGGGTCAGTTCTTTCCACATGCGAGTTTCAGGCATCATAACATTCAAGATCTTCTGCACCTACCGGTCCAAACCTTCAACTGCCGGTGGGATCCATCGAGTTTCTGAAACAAACAAAGGATGGAGGATAAATACACTTATAAAAGAATATTTAATAAAAGAAATATTAAACAAAGAGCGTACAAGTGAGATTCCAAGCAGCCGGAAAGGATTAAGCCGTTGCCGGAATGATATCGATGGTGGAAACTACAACGAACCGTTCCATTCATCCACTGTCATTATCGCCATCCATGTTATACAACAGAGCACGATGGCCACGCTTGCAAAGGTTAACATTCCCCCACGGAAAATCTTGGGAGAATAGAGATTCATTATATGAGCTAAGGTTAGCTCTTCTCCCATCTCCTGGCACAAACGCCGAAGGCAAGCAACCGTCATCCACACAGAAAGACTTACGTGTGCCAAACATACCTAATAGTGGAGGCAAAACTCCACAATAACGGATTCAAGCTCTCCACTCAAAGAGAACGCACCCAAAGTAAAGGGATACGTGTAAAATATGTAAAACCTTCCTTGGGTAGGGTCACTCGCTCCGACAGATCAGGAGAAACAATAGCCAAATTGTGACATCGACAGTCTTCCTTCATAGCAGGAATGCTAGAAGGACGAATGGAAGAAGGATACCTACTGACGGCCCATGTACGAGAGTTAGTAGTAGAAAATTTCTATTCGAAGTCTTTTGTAGTAACAAAACTTCTAGGGATGATGTAGCCCACTGATGGAGGAGCAGAATCTTCGGCCTTGTTCTTGTTCTTTGAAAAACTGGTACGTTTTGAGGAAGAAGCCATTGTATGGAATGAAGAAATTGTTTTTGCTTGAAGAGAGTTAGAGAAAAGATGAAAAGCATGATGCAAATCGAATAAGAAAATCTTGTAAAATTATAAAGTATAGAGGAGATGTGTATAAGTAAAGGTTTTGGCGGCTAAATTCATGGCCATAATTACCTCGAGAATCGGCAAAATTTATGCTGAATTGTAGGATGATGTGTGTCCAGGGTATTAAATGCGTAGAGACGTGCATCTAATCAACCGTCAGAAGCCTTCAGAGGGAGTTATAGTAATTCCCACCAAAAGAGTATTTTTACCAACTTCCCGGCAACACAAAGTTGTGTCACCGGAAAGCAGGGTCACTATCTGTATTGGGTAAAATATGCTATGACACGTGGCCATGAAAAATAGGGACACGTGGAACCCAAGATGGAGGGATGGCCAGGAACGAAGAAAACTGTTCCGTTGTGAGCGGAAAGAATAACACTCATAAAGATGTGATGACTACTCTTCACCTGGTAGAATTTAATAGAGAATATTCTGTGGCATTAAGAATGATTGCCCGTTACAGGAAATTTAGCATTTATGTTCACCGTTACATCTTCATCAATGACCCTCATAATTAACATTAAAGAGGGGAACGATTCTAGGATCTCCTTCCCTAGACATAGCTGTAAATAGTGAGCTCAATTATTATTGTAAAGAGAATTTTTCCGACAAACTCATGCAACATTCTATTCAAAGTTTAATACAATCTTATCTTCTTGCTTTTTGATTCATTGTTGTGCCCGAAAACCCTATTTCCGGAACTGCTATTGCTGTTATTTTGTCTCCATCTCAAGGCTAAGTATTGCATAATTCTTCAATTATTTTATTGTTTCATGATCAAATTAATTCACTTGTCTAAAAATTACATATAAATTCAAACTGTACCGTTTTACGGGTACACACATATGGGGATAAATTAATGTATTATCTAACTTTGAATTGCATCTGCAAGCAGGTTAACAAATCGATGTTAGACGCGAAATGGGTTTGCTAAGTGACATCAGGTAAAATAACAATATAATCTTAAGAAAAATAATATTTTATAATCTCTTAACTCCAAATATTGTGTATTATATGTTGTTAGGCTCATGCCAAGATTGACAGTTGTTGATTTTTCTATATGGAACTTTTGTAGTTTGATGGTAATGGCCGATATACAAATTTTTGTTGTTGTAGTGCATTCATGTTAACAAAACAGTAAATGAGCAACTTATCAAAGAAAGAAAGAAAAATTTAAATGGAAGAGCATGATCCTCCTCTATTCCTTAGAATATATGGCATTTTGCATATTCAGAAATGTACAAATAGGGTATTATTGACGAAGTAGATAAAATGAACATTAATATCTAGTACTAAATTAAAATTTAGACGTCAAGTGGTGATATTATGTTAACTTAAAAATTATAGAACAATGCGAAACTATAATATGCCCCATATAGGTTTAAATATGAAATTATTTCAATTGTTGGAAAATACTAAATGAAAAACTAATTAGAATATTACAATGGGAAAAAGATATGAAGGCGGGGGGGGGATACTTTGAATTAATTTGAAAAATAAACTAAAGTAAGATAAATAATACACAAAAATATTATAAATAAATTTTAAAAATTATAGAATTTTAAACAATAGAAGTTTAAAAAATAAAAGGTTATTATAGGAGTAAGAAAAAATATAAATCTATATGTTTTATCAAAAAGAGAGTAATAGACTATGACATTAAGTTAATTGAGAAGCTAAAAAGAATCATATTAACAATGAAATAATACTAAATGTTGGATAATGTAATAACAATAATTATGGAATAAAAAAGTTATTTGATTACTATATGATTCATTTCCTTTAACTTTATATAGATTTTATTATTGAGTACATTGTATTGAAAAATAAAATGATAATCAAAATTTTGTTTAAGCAGTATGCTCAAATAAAACAACTTATGATTTGATATGATTATCATTCTTTAATATAGTCTGCTCATCGCACGGGTACTATATATATATATATATATATAGACATGGCATCTCTCTTTGACCAAAAAACTTATTTATCTTTTCTCCTAATTTTTTGGATTTTCATTCATTTTTCTTCCATTTACGTGCTAAGTTAAAAAACACATAAGACATTCTTAAATGCTCTTAAATCTTAATAATATTTATCCTATTGATTGAATCACTAATTAATGGGATCGTTATGAGTTTAGATGAGTTACAAACGGTCACGACCCAAAAGTCACACCTGTCGTGATGGCGCTTATCTCAATACTAGGCTAGCCGACAACATCGATAACCCACAATTTCTTTTAAATACTGAAAACATAAAAAATTAAGTTTAAGAGAAAATTCCACAAATGCTGGATATAAATACACTCCCAAAAACTGGTGTCACTGAGTACATGAGCATCTATACATCACAAGTTTGGAAAACATGGTCTATAATAGTCAGAGACCAAATACAATAAACAAGAAGATAGGGAAGGAGAGACAAGGTCTGTGAAATACGACAACTACCTCGGAATCTCCGGAAAATCAACTGTGCGAAGGAATCAACACCCACTGTGTCCGGGATCACCTGGATCTGTACACGAAGTGCAGGGTGTAGTATGAGTACAACTAACTCAGTAAGTAATAATACTAAATAAAGAAGTGAAGATAGTGACGAGCTTCACAGCTAAGTCCAAATACATTAATTTTCGACATAAAAACTGTAGGCATGTTTTCAATTTCAACATTTAAAACTCAAACAGTAATTTCATATCATATTCGACTGAAACAGAAGATAATTGTAACGACCCAACCGGTCGTTTTGATTTTTAGAACCCCTTTACCCTAAATAAAACTTTTCGTATGTGCTTTAAATGATTTATGACTTGTGAAGATAGTTGGTTCGTGATTTGGAAGTGTTTGGGTTGAAATCGAAACATTTGGTTCCTTAAGTTGGCTTTAAAAGGCCAAGTTTGACTTTGGTCAACACTATGAGCAAACAGACTCGGATTAGTATTTTGACAGTTTCGGTAGGTCCGTATCGTGATTTGGGACTTGGGAGTATGCCTAGAATCAAATTCCGAAGTCCCTAGCCCGAGATATGGAATTTTGATGAGAAATTAAAATATTTAAGTTCAAATAGTGACCAGATGTCTAATTATGTGAAAACGATCCTGGAATAGAATTTTGATGATTCCAACAGCTCCGTATGGTGATTTTAGATTTAGGAGCGTATTCGGAATTTTATTTGGAAGGCCATAGTTAAATTAGGCTTGAAATGGCTAAAAACAAGAATTTAAGTTTGAAAGTTTGACCGAGGAGTTGACTTTTTGATACCGGAGTCAAAATCCAGTTCCAAAAATTTTTGTAGCTCTGTTATGTCATTTATGACTTGTGTGTAAAATATGAGGTCAATCGGAATTGATTTGATAGGTTTCGACATCGAATATAGAAGTTGGTAATTTTAAGTTTCATTAAACTTGAATGAGAGCAAATTTCGTGGTTTTAGTGTCGTTTTATGTGATTTGAGGTTTCAAATAAGTTTGTATGATATTTTACGACCTGTTGGTATATTTGGTTGAGGTCCCGAGGGCCTTGGGTAAGCTTCGGATGGTTAACGGATCAAAAGTTGGACTTAAAACAGATGCTGCAATTTTTCCTTTATGCTGGAAATTCTGGCCCAAAATCGAGGACCAAAAATCGAGGCCCAAAATCGAGGATGTGAATCGAGGCTGTAAATCGAGGTTGTGAATTGAGGATGTGCGAATCAAGGATGTGCGAATCGAGGCTGTGAATCGGGGATGTGAATCGAGGCTGCGCGAATCGAGGCTGTGAATCGAGGCTGTGAATATTGAGGCCGTGAATCGAGGCTCCCTGGGGCAGAATTACAAAAGAGGGCATTCGTCCCATTCGCCATTTTTAACAAATTGGAGCTTGAGCAGAGGCAATTGTTGATAGAGTTTCAAGGAAAAGACATTGGGGTAAGTGATTCTAACTTGGATTTGGTCTATAAACATAAATATATCATGGTTTTCACCATTTAATTAGTATTTTGAGATTGAGATTTGGAAATTTTTTAGAAATCTCATAGAAACGAATTTTTGAGATTTCGGTATCGATTCGGAGTCGGATTTGAGTGAAACTGGTATGGTTGGACTCATAATTGAATGGGTTATCGGATTTCATAACTTTTGCCAGATTCCGAGATGTGGCCCCATAGACGAATTTTTAATTAATTTCAGGATTTTTATTAAAAATCTAGTATTTTCTTATAGAATTGATTCCTATAATTTTTAGTGATTGTATCGAGTTAGTTTGGCTAGATTCGAGCCAAACAGAGTTGGATAATCGTGAAAAAGGCCTTATAGTGGATTAAATTGGAGCAAGACGAGGTAAGTCTCTTGTCTAATCTTGTGAGGGAGAAATTACCCCATAGGAATTAAATTGAATAACTTTTGCTAATTGCGGGGGCTACGTACGCACGAGGTGACGAGAGTCCATGCGTAACTACTATTAATGCTAAAGTCCGGGTAGTTTAAGACTCAAAGTATGAATTACTTGTGTGAATTGTATTCTTTATTAATTAAAATATTTGATGTATATATTGTGAATTGTTATGAAAAGTAGAAAAATATGACATTTTCATATGCTTAATTTTTGTTTAGATTAATTAATTGTTGAAATAAATTGTTATCCTCTCGAATAAATTTTACAATAAATACTCTTATTCCGGAGATACATAAGAAAATGTCCTCCTTTATTGTGGATCGGGCCAAACGCCTCGGCAGGATAGATGCATCCATGGATCGTGTCGCACATCCCTCGACAGTGTATACAAAACTCTGGATCAGGCCGTACGACCTCGGCAGAAATCGTGCTTAATAATAATAATAATTACACGATACTTGGACAATTTATTACAGCTTGTCAAGCTATTTGATAAATTGAAAATTTATTGAAATTGAATTGCAGCTTGTAAAGCTATTTGATAAGTTGGATTTTTATTGAAATTGAAGGATCTAATTAATAGATTAGAAATTATTGGAATTGAAAGAATTTAATTACTTCTGCTGGTTCAATACAATTATTGTTAACTCTATGAATCACGTTGATATAAATATTTCTATTTTCATGATTATTTAATATTATTGACCCATAGTGAGTGTCATAGCCGGCCATCTCATCTCTACCTCTTCGAGATTAGGCTTGATACTTACTGGGTACACATTATTTTCGTACTCATACTGCACTTGCTGCATATTTTATTGTGCAGGTACATATATGTATAGCGGCCTTGTGGGAGCAGAGGTGTGGTTAATAATTATGGGGAGATAGGTGAGTTGCATTCTATATTACGATCCGCGGCTAACAGAGTCTCCTTCAGAGTTATTATATTTTCCTGTCTAATTTGTATTCTAGACAGATGCTGTATTTTATTTTAAATTTCCTAGTAAATGCTCATGCACTTGTGACACCGAGTTTTGTGATGATTATGGGTTGCACTGTATTGGAAAATTTTAAAGATATTAGTACGTATTTGGTAAATGTCATCTTCTGCTATTTAATTGAGGGGAACAACTATGACTTTAAAAAAATTAAAATGAGAATTTATTTATTATTTATTGTTGGCTTGTGTGACAGTGGTGTCCGGCGCCATCACGACCTATAGGTGAAATTGGGTCGTGACAATAATGTTTTTCAGAAATTTATAAAACAATGATATAAGACAGCTGAAGTGAAACAATAATGAAATCAATGCATCCTCTCAGAGTATAGTCACTCAGTCCTCCCATTCACTCCAACCTCACAATCACTCTTTCCTCACATTCATTCCTTCCTCTCGATCACTCTGTCACGACCCGAAATTCCCACATTCGGGGCCGTGATGGCGCCTAACATTTCACTTGCTAGGCAAGCCAACGTTAGAATAAATCTTAGCCATTTTTAATAGTTAAGTTGAAATGATAATAGATCAACCAAATATCTGGAATAAATATGAAGTAGAAATTTAATACAATTCCCAAAACTGGTAGTACAAGTCACAAGCTCTACATAGTTTACTAGAAAATATCTAAATACAACTGTTCCAGAATAGAATCAACAGTGCAGAAAAATATCAGAAGGTGACTTTGAGGCCTGCGAACGTGACAACATGTATACCTTAAGTCTCCATAGCAATGCCCGATCAATTAGTAAGATTATTAACAATACTGAGGTACCGGGATCTGCACAAAACGATGTGCAGAACCGTAGCATGAGTACACCACAGCGGTACCTAGTAAGTATGTCACAACCCAAAATCCATTAAGGTCGTGATGGCGCCGGACACCACTATCAGGCAAGCCAACAATAAATACTAAATTGGGTTTTCATTTTTATTACTTTTGAAATCATATTTTCCTTTAATATACATAGTAAAGAATGGGGATTTACATAGTAAATAATAATACTTTTAACCAATTCACTACCGAACAACGCATAATCATCCCAAAATCCGATGTCACAAGTGCATGAGCATTTACTAGGAATATAAAATAAAATACAGTAACTATCCGGAATACAACTTAGACATGAAAAATATAAATAATTCTGAAGGAGAGTCTACTGGATGTGGATCGTAATGTAGAATGCAGCTCACCTAAGTCTCCGCATTAACCACACCCATGCGCCCACAAGGCCGCTAGACATATACGTACCAACACAAAACTATACAGCAAGTGTAGTATGAGTACGTAAACAACGTGTACCCAGTAAGTATCAACCCTAATCTCGAAGAGGTAGAGACGAGATAGTCGACTTTGACACTCACTAAGGGTCAATAATAACAATTGGAATAAAAATAAAAATATCTAAATCAACATGATTCAAAGAGTTACAATAATTTTTATTTAATTAAAAGAAATAATTAAATTCCTTAAAATACAACAATTACCAATCTATTAATTAAATTCACAAGCTGCAAATAAAATAGCAAAATATCATGTAATTATTATTATTATTAGGCATGATTTCTGTCGAGGTCATACGACCCGATCCAAAGTGTCGTGTACACTGCCGAGGGACGTGCGGCGTGATCCATAGATGCATCTATACTGCCGAGGCGTTCGGCCCACTCCACAAGAAAGGAGGATATTTTCTTATGTACCTCCGGAAGGAGAGTATATTTATTATATGTAAATTTGAGAGGATGAACAATTCTTTTAACAATTAATTAATTTAAGCAGAAAATAAAGTATATAAGAGTTCCATCTTTTACTATCTTTCCCTAACAATTCACAATATATTTCAATTAATTTAATTAAATAAAGGATACAATTTACACACATAATTAATGTTTTGAGTCCTAAACTACCCGGACTTTAGCATAGATAGTAGCTACATACGGACTCTCGTCATCTCGTGCGTACGTAGCCCCCACAATTAACAACAATTATTAGTTTAATCACATATGGGGTAATTTCCCCCTCACAAGATTAGACAAGAGACTTAATTATCTCAAACTCCACTTCCCGATCACCACATCGCATTAAATTCCCAATTTGCTGCCGAAAAATCTGAAACTATACAAATGTTATACAAAATAATTAATACGTGCTCAATAATTCGAATTTAGTCTATTGAATTAATTACCCAACCCAAAATGATTAAATTCCTAAAATTCACCCCGGGCCCACGTATCCAGATTCCGGATATTTTCGGATGAAAACGCTAACCATAATCTCAAGAACTCAAATATATAGTTTCTATCCAATTCCATAACCATTTTTGTGGTTAAAATCTCGTTTTTATAAGAATCTAGATTTTTCATCTAAACCTTTGATTTCTAAGATTTACTAGTAATAATCTATCCATAATCTATGTAATTAACTCAAAGTGTGTAGAATTAACTTACCTTCAAATTACTAGTTGAAATCTCCTCTCAAAAAACTCCAAAATCGCCCAAGAATGAAGAAATGAGCAAAAATGCTCAAATCCCCGCTTTAGACACTCAATGCCCAGGTATCATCATGCCCGCGGCAAAATCCTTCGAGCCCGCGGCTTCGCATCCGTGGCAAAATCCTTCGCGCATGCGGTGTCCGCGCCTGCGATGGATTTCTCGCACTTGAGGCTTCGCACCCGCGAAAATATTCTTCGTGTGTGCGGTGTCCGTGCCTATGATGGATTTTTTGCACCAGCGGCCCTTTATGCGCAGGTGCGATCACACCAGATATCAGTTGCCTCAACTCTTCTTCAAATTCCAAATTCGATCCGTTAACCACCCGAAATCTACCCGACGCCCTCGGAACCTTAACCAATTATACCAACACGTCCCAAAACATATTACAAACTTAGTCGAGCCTTCAAATCACATCAAACAACGTCGAATTCATGAATCGCACCCCATTCCAAGCCTAATGAACTTTAGAATTTCTAACTTTTACATTCGATGTCGAAACCTATAAAACCATGTCCGATTGACCTCAAATTTTGCACACAACTCATAATTGACACTACGGACCTACTCCAACTTCCGAAATTGGAATCCGAACCCGATATCAAAAAGTTCACTTCTGGTCAAACTTCTTAAAAACCTTCAAATTTCTAACTTTCGCCAATTGACTCTGAAATGACCTACAGACCTTCAAATTAACATTCGGGGCGCTCCTAAGACCATAATCACAATACAGAGCTATTCGCAGGCTCAGAATTTCAAACGGACCTCGATTACTCCAAAACCTAATTCAAACCAAATTTAAAGAACTTTAAACCTTCAAATAGTTGATTTTCACTATTAAGCGCTAAAACTCTCCCGGGTTATCCAAAACCCGATTCGAACATACGCCCAAGTCCAAAATCATCATATGAACCTATTAGAATCGTCAATACCCAATTCCGGGGTCGTTTTCTCAAATTGTTGACCGAAGTCAAACTTTCCCTTTTAAAGCCAAACTAAGGAACCAATTGTTCCGATTTCAACCCGATCACTTTCAAATTCCGAACCAACCATCCCCGCAAGTCATTAATTAATAAAATCACATACAGGGAGTCTTATTTAGGGGAACGGGGTTCTAACAGTCAAAACGACCGGTTGGGTCGTTACATTCTCTCCCACTTAAATATATGTTCGTTCTCAAACGTACTAAGGACTGTTTCGGAGTTGTCCAAAATCACTGTTTAACACTTCGTGCACCTACCCGTGATACCACACCCAGTTGTGCACATTAGCTCAAGCCAATCTAAAGATTCTCCCCTTTATTTAGACAATTAAGCCTTAGAGCCCAATTCTAACATCCAGAATTCTCCACCATGCATGATTCCAACCTACGAACACAGTATCAATCACTTCACGATGCACCAATATAGGATTGCAGGCCTTTGTTGAATTTAGACCATGCACTGCACCATTCACATGACCATAATAACATCCTCCGATAACAATAGCCGAAATTCGACGAATTTGATGTTCACAACACACCTCATGATACTTATAAGTCCTGTTCCAACTCTTGAAATGCTTCCACGATGGAAGAAATGTGTAGAAATTCATAACCAACTGCCGAGTCAACAAATTATTGAGTTTCTCCCTCTGACAAGAACCATTGCCTCATTATGAACCAAATAACGATATTTGCTCTTTAATATGTTTCATATAAATTTGCTCGCACTGATCCGATGTCCAATAATCTTGTCTCCCCCAGCATAAGCTACTCAGGCAATAAGCCACCTCAAATACTACCGAAAATATCATATGATGCCACAATGTGCCCAACAACTACATACTCGAATGTGATACATAAAGAAAATGAACTCCCACACAACTAATTAAACAACCGAAAGGATGTTATGAACCTTCCCCTAAAATGAGTAACAAAACACATAAGAAAAGATATAGGGAACTTTACTCAACATCACACCTAATAATCTAAAGAAAACACGCATCGTGCCGTAATGCTCAAACTCACGCAATGCCCGAATATCAACCACAAGCACGCCAAGTGCATAATATAAATCTTGGGGAGATGGGTAGCATCATACGCTATAAAACTCAAGCACAACTAAGGTGCAATAAATGACATGTATTTCGAGAGCACCCTGCTCATATAACATCGCAACCTATACGGGATCTCAATATGAGTGCGAATAATCAAACTGCCGCATAACCCACATAGCACAATTGAGACTACACGGAAGGGCCGACAACAGAAATAACATCCAAGACCCGAAGACCCCTCCGAAAACAACGTTATGCTAAAATGAACACATCCAGCCTGTTATAGAGCCCACATTTATGTTTTAGATCCATCCACAGACCTCAAGCCGATTCTGATTGTACCGCACTGGTCTAATGACCTTTTAAGGACCCACAATAACCCTTTTTCCATAACATGCAAGAACAACTATAGAATTCGAAACAAACTTTCACAATTCTCAACCAACTGGATAGAGCTCCTTTCAGGCCCTAACTCTCACATTAGCGATAGTACCAAAATTTTCCATACTTGGTTTCAATCCTTAATAAATCAAGTGACTACATGTCACCCTTGGACAATCATTCCGCAGAATATGCTCTCCCCGACCTTCCGCACTGGGTAACAAAGCCTGTACATCCATACTACTAGCTATACAATGCTGTAAAGTGAATCGAAAGTTCGCAAAAATAAGTACACAAAGCTTCTTACACATGACACCAATTTCAGGTGAAGCTAAAGACGATACGAGCTTACTCTAAACATATTAATCCTACTTTGCTCGTCCGAGCTCGTGTCATCCCTGTCAACACCAAACTGCAACCTTGATCCTCAACTTTTAAATTTCGTGTCGTTCACGGCACCTAACATGCAACTATACGCTAAAACATGTATTCACTATTGGAATAAGTCGCTCCATTGGCTAGAAACCTTTTAGCTAGTGTAATGACCCAATCGGTCATTTTAACTTTTAGAACCATGTTCCCTAAAATAAAATTTCCCGTATGTGCTTTTAATGATTTATGACTTGTGGGGATGGTTGATTCGGGATTTGGAAGTGTTTGGGTTGAAACTGGAAAACTTGGTTCTTTAAGTTGGCCTTAAAGTGCTAAGTTTGACTTCGGTCAACATTTTGAGAAAACGACTCCGGAATAGAATTTTGACAATTCTAATAGCTCCGTATGGTGATTTTTGACTTAGGAGCATGTTCAAAATTTTATTTGGAAGTCCATAGTTAAATTAGGCTTGAAATGGCTAAAATAGGAATTTAAGTATGGAATTTTGACCGGGGAGTTGACATTTTGATATCTGAGTCGGAATCTAGTTCTGAAAATTTTCATAACTCCGTTATATCATTTATGACTTGTGTGCAAAATTTGAGGTCAATCGGATTTGATTTGATAGGTTTCGGTAACGAATGAAGAAGTTGGAAATTTTAAGTTTCATTAAGCTTGAATTGGAGGATAATTCGTGGTTTTAGCGTTGTTTGATGTGATTTGAGGTTTTCACTAAGTTCTTATGATGTTTTAGGATAGTTGGTATAATTGGTTGAGGTCCCGAGGGGCTCGGGGTGAGTTTCGGACCACTAACAGATCACTTTTGGCCTTTGAAACACTGCTGATAACTGCTGGTATTTTTCTTCTGGTAGCCTTATACGAGATCGCTTAAGTTGGTCTGCGATCGCGTAGAGTAAGTTAGGCAGAGGTGGATATGTTCAACGCGATCGCGTGAATAGGGTTGCGATTGCGTAGGCTTAATTTGGCAGCTGAGAATTTGTTCTATGCGATCGCGTGGGTAAGTCCGCGACCGCGTAGGTTAGATTCAGTTGTGCTATGCGAACGTGTGGCTAAGGCTGCATTCGCGAAGAGTAAACTAAGCTGAAGCTGACCATGCGCTTAATGTTTCGCGATCGCGTGAGGAGGTTCGCGATCGTGTAGGCTTGCGGAGACTTTGCTTCGCGATCGCGTGGGATTTTCCACCATCGCGTAGGGTTAATGTTTGGGCAGTAAAATATGTGCTACGCGATCGCGTGAGGAAGTTCGCGATCACGTAGAAGAAATCACTGGGCAGAGAGTTTATGTTCCGAAAATGGGACATTTTTCATTTTTAACGATTTGGAGCTCGGATTTAGGCAATGTTTGAGAGATTTTCAGAGAAAACAACGGAGTAAGTGTTCTTAACTCAATATTGGTCAAATTACCCGAATCCATCACTATTTTTATCATTTAATTGGTGAATTGAGTTGGAAAAGTTTGAAAACCCTCTTGGATAGATTTGAGGATTTGAGGGCCGAATTGTTAGCGGAATTTAGTTATTTTGGTATGGGTAGACTCGTGGTTGAATGGGCGTTCATATTTCGTAACTTTCTCCGGATTCCGAGACATGGGTCCCACAGACAAATTGTGAATTAGTTTTGGAAAATTTATTTAAAATGTAGTATATTCTTATAGAATTGATTCCTATAATTTTTAGTGATTGTATCGAATAATTTTTGGCCAGATTCGAGCCAGACAGAGTTGGATAATTGTGGAAAAGGCCTTCTAGTAGATTAAATTGGAGCAAGACGAGGTAAGTCTCTTGTCTAATCTTGTGGGGGAAAATTACCCCATAGGGATTAAATTGGATAATTGTTGCTAATTGCGGGGCGTACGTACACATGAGGTGACGAGAGTCCGTACGTAGCTACTATAAATGCTAAAGTCCAGGTAGTTTAGGACTGAAAGCATGAAATACTTGTGTAAATTGTATTCCTTGATTAATTAATATTAATTGATATATATACAACAACAACAACAACAACAACAACAACAACAACAACCAAGTATAATCCCACTAGTGTGGAGTATGGGAAGGGTAGTGTGTATGCAGAACTTACCCCTACCTTAGGGTAGAGAGGCTGTTTCCGATAGAGCCCCGACTCCCTCCCTCCAAGAACTTCCCACCTTGCTCTTCGGGTGACTCGAACTCACAACCTCTTGGTTGGAAGTGGAGGGTGCTTATCACTAGAGCAGCCCACTTAATTGATATATATATATATATATATATATTATGAATTGTTAGATAAAGATATTAAAGGATGAAAATCTCATATGCTTGATTTTTTGTTTAATTTAATTAATTGTTAAACAAAATTGTTCTTCCCCCCGAATTTATCTTATAATAAATATACTCTCCTTCCAGAGGTACATAATAAAATGTCCTCCTTTCTTGTGGAGTGGGTCGAACGCCTCGGCAGGATATATGCATCTATGGATCACGCCGCATGTCCCTCGACAGTGTACACGATACTCTGGATCGGGTTGTACGTCCTCGGTAGAAATCGTGCTTAATAATAATAATTACACAATACTTTAATAGTTTATTTAACCTTGCGAAGCTAATTGATAAATTAGAAAATCCTTGGAATTTAATGAATTATTATTCTTGCTCGTTAAAGAATTAATTGTTATTCCTGTAAATGATATTAAATTGATAAATCGGAAATTATTTGAATTGAAAGAATTTAATTAATATATTGGGAATTGTTGCATTTGAAAAAATTTGATTATTTCCGCTGATTAATTAAATTGTTTTAAATTCTGTAAACCATGCCGATTTAAATATCCTAGTTGTATTTAAATTATTATTATTGACCCATAGTGAGTGTCAAAGTCGGTCATCTCGTCTCTACCACTTCGAGATTAGGCTTGATACTTACTGGGTACACGTTGTTTACGTACTCATGCTATACTTGCTGCACTTTCTGTGCAGGATCTCAGACAGGTACTAGTGGAGGACATATCATCACATATCTACGTCATCCCGAGGCATAGTGGTGAGCTGCCTTTCTGAGCCGTTCTGCAGCTACCAGTGTCTCTTCGTATATTTACATTCTGTCTATTTCATTTCAGACAGTATTTGGAATTTTGTATAATCTACTAGATGCTCATGTACTTGTGATACCAGGTCTTGGCATACACACACATTGGTAGAATTTGGTATTCTATTACTTTCTTGGATTGACAAGGTGGTTTGCTCTGATGGTAAGCACCCTCCACTTCCAACCAAGAGGTTGTGAGTTCGAGTCACCCCAAGAGCAAGGTGGGGAATTCTTGGAGGGAAGGATGCCGAGGGTCATTTGGAAACAGCCTCTCTACCCCAGGGTAGGGGTAAGGTCTGCGTACACACAACCCTCCCCAGACCCCACTAGTGGGATTATACTGGGTTGTTGTTGTTGTTGTATTACTTTCTTGGATTAAAAGTTTAATCAATATACATTTGATTTATCAGTTGGCTTGCCTAGTTGTAGAGTTGGGCGCCATCACGACCTATAGGTAAAAATGGGTCGTGACAACATGGTATCAGAGCACTAGGTTCGCGTAGGTCTCACAAGTTATGAGCAGGTCTAATAGAGTCTTGCGGATCGGTACGGAAACGTCTGTACTTATCTTCGAGAGGCTATAGGGTG
>AWOL01S0019321.1:103628-124281 GCA_000715115.1 Nicotiana otophora | reverse complement strand
TTTGAACCTCCCATTAAAGGTTCCGAGGTAATAATAGCACTAGAGTTTCCAGAACTCATGTTTGTAGACCCAAAAACGTCAAATCTCAAAGACATTGTTGCAAATTATTACCAAATAGGAGAAAAAATTAACTGTAATCCACTGAAACAGTGTACGGAAACACAAAAACAGAATATTGAGATACTGTAGCTGCCGGAATCTACTGTAGATGTCGGAAAAAACTCAAAGTTGTCAGAATGAAATGAAAACAGTAGGGGTAGGATCGGAATTACCAGGCGACCCAACTGTTTTGAAGGAAGATTTTCAAAAAATGGCCGGAAGTGGTCGTACGCGCCGGCGCGTGAGGAGGCTGCTGCCGGAGTTTTTCACTGGGGTTTGGTCGCCGGACAGTTACGACTCTTGTGGTAGTGTTGGATTTTGCACAACACTGACAGAAATGAAGCAGATAGAAAACAGCCTTAAAAAAGTACTGATTTCTCTTCCCGGAATCGCTGGAATTTATGCACAGCGATTTCTCTTTCCCGGAATCGCTGGAATTTATGCACAGCGATAAGTCTCTCACAATTGCTCTGATACCATGTGAGAAGGCACGGGAGAAAATATGTTATTGATATTAGATGAACAATACAATACAAGAGGTCCTTATTTATAGCTATACTATACAAGGACATACTACTCTTCTACCAATGTGGGACAATACTACACTATATACATGCTGTAAACTAACAGGTTTCAAGGGCTTTACTTCATCTCTTCAACCACTATTTTGTCTGACACGTAGTGGGTAATGTCTAAATTTAAACCTTTTGGGACTACTCTTTTGATGCCCTCATGGCAGCTGTAGTCGTACCAAGTTAAACTTCCCTCAATCTGCAGATATATTTTGCATACGTTATAAAACATTTCTAGTGGCCGATAAATCCAGAATCACTCCACACCTTTAGTAAAGTGAAAAGAAAGCATGTGCCTGATGTTCTTAGAATCCAATAAGATTTGGATTCCAAGCATCTTCTATTTGTACTCTCGTATATTATCAGTCTACTTTGCTTAGAAATGACTGTCGCTGCTTGTTAACTGTGGTGTGTCCTCCTCTGAATGCATCCCATAAAAAAAAGAGTAGGTGTAAATCAGAAATGGAGCGGGATGGATGAAATGGAGGCTCGCATCCAGTGTTCTATGTGATAGGAATGTGCCGCCAAGACTTAAGAGTAAATTTTACAGAGTGGTGGTTCGACCAGGCACCGACTATGCTATATGGGGCTGAGTGTTGGCCAGTCAAGAACTCCCATGTGCAAAAAATGAAAGTAACAGAAATGAGGATATTGAAATGGAGGAGTGCGTGTACCAGGAGAGATAAGATAAGTAATGAAGTTATTCGGGACAGTGGGAGTGGCCTCCGTGGAGAATAAGATGCGGGAGTCGAGACTGAGATGGTTCAGGTACGTTAAGAGGAGAAGCATTGATACTCCTGTTAGGAGGTGCGAGAGGTTGGCGATGGCGGGTTTGAGAAGAGGTCGAGGTAGGCCAAATAAGTACTGGGGAGAGGTGATTAGGCAAGACATGGTATTGCTTCAGCTTAATAGGGATATGACCTTTGATAGGAAAGTGTGGATGTCGGGGATTAGGGTAGAAGGTTAGTAGGTAGTTGAAAGTTTCTTCATATTCTTTGATCTATATTACGTCATGTTGTGTAGTTCGCTTCAGTTATCGTATTTTCCTGTTGTTACTATTTGGTTTACTACTTATTCTTTTATCCCTTTTTTACTTCTCTCTCCCTTTTCTTTCTTTTTTGATGAAGTAAGATAATTTCATTGAATGACATCAAGAAGATGCATAGCAAAAATATACAACAAAAGTGTGGCTGCTCATATACCAAAACTTACTGGATAACTAAGGAGCATACACAATCCAAAAAAGATTTAAAGCAAGTTACAGGGGCCTGGTTGAACCAAGTAAATAGATTGATTAGACAAGTTGCTTTAAGAGAGTGATTAGGAGTTGAAATCCCATCAAAACATCTGCAATTTCTCTCATTCCAGATGCACCAAAAAATAGTAGCAGGCACCATTTGCTAAGTTTTTTTGCTGGAATTCCCAACTCTCCATGAGCACCAACTCTCATAAGCATCCTTGATACTGTAAGGCATGACCCAGGCAAGTCCAAAAACTGATAAAAACATGTTCCATATGTCAGCTGCTACTGTGCACTGAAGAAACAAATGTCTCACACTCTCAGATTCTTCCTGGCACATAAAACATCTGTTCACTGTAAGAATACTTCTTCTACTGAGGTTGTCTTGAGTAAGGCAGGCTTCATACATGCTTGTCCAGATAAAACCAATTACTTTTATAGGGAGCTTGATTCTCCATATAAGCTTCCATGACCATTTGTCAATCAGCTCTTTATTGGAGCATAGATTGTCATATCCTCTTTTGACAGTATAGGTTCTATCTTTGGAATCTCCCCATTCCAGCTTGTCCTTCACCTGAGAGTTGACCTTAAAATCTGATAATTTTGAAAGCAATCTCAGCAGGTCATTTAGTTCCCAGTCTTGGATATCTCTTCTGAACTGCAATGCCCATGAGTTATCTTGCCAATAGTGCCCAATAGTGGAATCCTTGTTGCTGGCCAATAGAAATAAACTTGCATGTTCGTCTTTCAAAATCTCTGACCCTAACCATCTATCTTTCTAGAAAGAAATATGAGTTCCGTTCCCAAGCTTGAGTGATGACTTGAGTTGAAAGTCACCCCATAACTTTGAAATGTGTTTCCATGGCCCAGAACCATGTGGCAGTCTACTCTGTCTAGTACACCAAATGTTAGCCACCCCATATTTTGCTTGTATTACAGCTTTCCACAGCCCAGGGTTCTCTATGTTGTACCGCCAGTGCCATTTCATTAACAAACTCTTATTGTGTAAAGTGAGATCTTTTATTCCTAGCCCTCCATGCCTTTTGGGGAGAATAACTCTTGGCCATTTAACCAAATGGAATTTGTGAGTTTGACTATTTCCTTCCCATAGAAAATCTCTCCTTAATTGATCAAGTCTCCTCTGGACTTTAGTTGGGATTGGAAACAGGGACAAGAAGTAGATAGGAATGCTATCCAACACACTATTCATGGGTGTAATTCTGCCACCCAAAGAAAGATACTGCATTTTCCAAGAAGCCAACTTTTTTTCAAAATTTTCAATTACCCCATGCCAGATACCTAGAGCTTTGTATCTAGGTCCCAGAGGAAGACCCAGATATGTTGTAGGGAAAGAGCCCACCTTACAACACATTACTTCCGCAAGCTCTTCCAAGTTTGGAACTGAATTGACTGGGTAGATGATGCTCTTCAACATGTTCATGTGTAGGCCCGAGATAACTTCAAAGATCATGAGTGTAAGATTGAGGTATAAGACCCGTGATATTGCCGCTCCACAAAAAATCAAAGTATCATCTGCATAGAGCAAATGGGAGATTGTAACAGAGGTACCATTTGCACTTCCCACCTTGAAACCTTCTAGCCAGTGAAGCTGATTTGCTTTATCTAACATTTTGCTAAGCCCTTCCATAGCAGGGATGAATAAGAAAGAAGATAGAGGGTCTCCCTGTCTAACACCTTTTTGGGGAGAAAAGAATTCAACTGGTCCACCATTGATCAGGATTGAGTACTTCACTATAGTGATACAGGATCTGATCCATCTAATCCAACATTCACCAAATCCCATCCTTCTTAGTGTATTTATCAAATAGGTCCAATTAAGTTGATCAAATGCTTTTTCTATGTCAAGTTTGAAAAGTAGACCAGGTTGCCCAGACTTCATCTTCCAATCCAATATCTCATTAGCTATAAGAGTTGCATCTGTAATCTGCCTATTTTTTATGAATGCATTTTGATGACTAGACACCAATTTTCCTATCACCCCTTTTAACCTTTCTGCTAAGAGTTTGGAGAAAATTTTGTAAACACTACCGATCAAACTGATTGGCCTGTAATCTCTCAGCTCAGTGGCTCCTTTCTTCTTCGGGATCAGTGCTATAAAAGTGGCATTGCATGATCTAACTAGGTTGCCATTCTGGTGAAAGTGCTGAAGGGCTCCCATGATATCGTCCTTGATCACCTCCCATGCTTTCTGATAGAATGCCATAGTGTATCCATCCGGACCTGGAACTTTATCAGGTGCACAATTCTTAATTACAGCCAAACCCTCTGCCTCTTCAAATGGTCTATTAGAAATAGCCTCTCTACCTTCACTAGATAGGGATAAGGTTTGCGTACACACTACCCTCTCACACCCCACCTGTGGGAATATACTGGGTTTGTTATTGCTGTTGTTGTCACCCCCTCTATTACCCTTCTGTTCTGCTTATTCTCTACTTTTTCTTATAAGGATTCTGCTTATTCCCAATCTAGTTATCTTATTTTACGAGTGTAACTTCAGTGTTTCATCAAATCCTATCTGCATGGACTATTGTATCCCATAAAAAAGAGCAGAGTGCCTTTGATTTCCTATCAGTGCTTTCACTTCTAAGTGTTGAAATCAGAACTACCTGAATTAAGCTTCAAAGTGTCGCATTTCTAACCTTTAAAACCTTCAAAGTTCTGGTTGATACCAAAGTTTGTAAGAAATTCTCCAAAAGAATACATGCCATAGTCTATGTCTCTCCTGGAATGTACAGGTAGCTAAATGAATACTGAGTGTCTTACAATCCATTTTGGAATGGAGTGATATATTTACTCTTCTTCTTGTTTGTCATTTTATCTTTGTGATAGTTTGTAAAACTGTTCAACTTATGAGCTTTAATATACACTAGAAGAATGAGAGGTTGACAGGAGTAATAGAGAGAGGGGAAAGGGTAGATTACATACTAAGAAGGAAAAGGATAAGGCATGCTTAATTCAAATGATTTGATAATGATCTTCTTATACCTACAGGAGAATGAAGGCGCTACTCTGATAGTTTCTGCCAGATTTTCTTGCGTTTCAGCTCGTAACATTTACCTCAAGTTTGAGGAGGTAATTTTTCTGATTACTACTCAAGTGTACTATTTATCTTGGCTTTTTATGGCTGTGTCTTCATTCTTCTCCTTAAATATTCTACCTAATCATTGGTTCCGGTGCTCGAGCAGAAGTCCATGTCATGTCCTTCTGAAGTAGTGTTTTGGGACTCCACATATTGCAGGCCATGTCTAGGTAATAGACATCAATGGCTTCGCTGCAAATTTGTCGGGCCTTTATGTCCTGTCTTGTGCTTCGGTCTCCTTAGTAGTTAAATTAACTATTTTGTGCTGCTTTACTTTTACGTAGTTTCTGATGCTTTCTGATTGGAAAGATGAATTTTCTTTTTGAAATTCTACATGGATAATGATTATCAAATTCTGTCCTGTGTCTATGCGAGTGTTCTTTGCCTCTTCTGCTTTTTTCCCCTTTAAACTGTGTTTCTCAGAAAACTTTTCATCCTCCTCAAGTTGACATGATCAGTAACATATGAAGTTAATAAGTCTTCCAGTTGTACTCTAAGAGAAGCTAATGTTAGAAATACTGTCCTTTAGTGATGAGAAAGTAGATACATAATCAAATATTGAGAATCCAGAGTCAACACCGTCCAGTACTGATTTTGAAAGTAAAACACACTCATGATCCACAACTCATATTCTGTTCAACCTGTTGCACTAAAGTTATCTGGGTTAGATTTAGTCATACATCTTCATCTGAGCTGAGATAGAAATTCTATAACAGGGTGGTTATGTCTTCTACATCTTTTACTAGTTCCTGATAGTCAAATTGAACTTCCACAGGCCAAAGTGAACTAGTCTATTTACCTGACTGTTCAAATAGTCAGAATGGTGTCTGCATCATTATGATAATGTGCCAAAGACGCACTTCATCTTCATGTGTTATCTTCTTTTTTAGGTTCTGCATTCAGTGTTCACTGATTCCTCAAAAGTTACGTTTTGGTACATACAGATGACCTGAAGCTTGATGAGATGGCAAATAAACCCGGAAAGCATACTTTGTTATAGATGTCACCTACTTGATAACTTGAATATTGATGTTCTCGGCGTTGGGACTACGTTAAGTATCTTCTTTAGTATCACGCATGTAGTTTTCTTCTTCTTTTGCAGATAGGTCTTCAAAATATTAACATCAGTGAAGATCTGCAAGCGGTAATAGCTCCAGCAATTCTGCCAAGGTCATTTTTAAGTTTACAGGTACTTGTGCTGTGGTGTTGAGATATTCTTTAATTTTTCTGTATATTTACGCAATAGGTGTGTAGAATCACTTTGTGCCCCTCCTCCCTCATGGAGGGTCCAGGTACAATTAAAGGGATAAAACAAAAGAGACTTAGTTCGTGATCTAGTAGATTAAAACAAGCGCAGCAAGCTTTTGTGACTGGAAAAATACATATCTCTAGTTCATGTAAATATGTCCAAAATGATTTTTCTTGGTTTGCAGATACTGCAGTTTATTCGGAGTTTCAAAGCTCAAGTTCCAGTTACCAGCCCAGAGAGGTATTAACTTGATGTAACCATAATCACAGTTGAGCTTTTACTGGTGTGTCTATTGTATTCACGTGAACATGTACCATGTGCAGGCGATCTGTAGGGGGCCTATATTACCTTTCTTATCTTGATAACAATATGCTCTTAGGCCGCGCTGTTGGAGGTGGTGGAGTATTTGTATTCACTAGAGCACAAGCTCTTACCTTCTAACCAGCCAGTTCAGATGCAAATAGTTCCATTTGTGAGAATGTGCCTTTGTGATATGGAAATTTGTCTAAGCAGGGAAAGAGTACATATACCAGTTTCTGTGCAGCCATAGGAGCAAATATAGCTAGTCCTATTGTTTTAAGGACTATATGTAAAATTTAAGGCTAAGTGACACGGAATTGCAGATTTATGCGAATGTATACATGTAAATTGATTGGGGATGAGCTTTAAAAGAATATGTGCAATGATGTCAGTGACCTAAATCCGGACACTAGCTGCCACTAATGGATTCATTCTATTAAATATAAATAAAATAAACCATCTCAATTTATTCTTAAGTGTAGTGTTTGATTTATAGAAAGTATACAACATGCTATATGTTTGGATCTTTTGAAATACTTATCTAATACTATGAAACTTTCGCACAATATTTACGAAGACTAAAAATTTTCATTTCAATTTATGTTCAGTATAGAATTGTATAAAGTCTTTTAGATATAAAAATATGCCCATAATGTGCAATTATTTCTAGTATAAAATAATTTAGAAAATTTGAATAAAACTGAGTAAATACATTTTGTTTAGCCTTTTGAGGAAGACCAATCTTGAATTTAAGATTACAAAATTAGACAAACGTATGAAATGTATTATAAATCCGTTTAAATAAAAAATTTGGCACTACCGAATTGGAAGCGGGTGGGGCTGTAATTAAAGCACCAAGGAGTTGAGGGTATAATAGAAAAAGTCAACAGAGAAATCATACAGAAGAATTAAGGGCAGAAGATGAGAGATATTATCGCATTTCTCCTCTTCCTTTTCCTTACAACAACTACTATTACAGCAACAGCTCATGAGTCTTCCAAATGCAAAGCATGGCTCGTTCAATCCATTCCCACTGATATGCCTCAACTTGCTCCTGTTCCCGGCATCCTTTCAACCGGTAATTTTTTCTTTTTTTCTTAGTTCATCCTTGGACCTTGATTTTGAGTAGTGACTACTTCCTATTAACCTCAGGCTTGGAAACCTCATTGTTTGTCTATATCTTGTACACCGACTGCATAGTTCATTAGCTCAAAATCTCAAATTGGAGCTCACTAACTCAGATGGAAGCTAGTTAAATGTGTTTCTTTCTCTTTCTAACTTCGTGTTGATGATTATTTTAGCGGATGTCCTTCAATGGCTGGCTGGAAACTCTTCAAAGAGTTTGGACATAATTGCCCAATATTGGCAATTAGTACCACGTCCCTCTGATCCTCGTTCAGGGGATTATGGATACTCAGATGACAAGTTGCGGCAATTTGGTGCTAACCAAGGGTTGAAAGTCTACAAAGCATTAGAAACTGCTGCAAATCGCAAACTTCCAATTAGGTAAATCTGTAGGTATAGTTAAAGCCTAAAAAACATGAGTTAATTTTATGAAATATCTGCTTCTTGCTGCTATTTGTTAAACATATATCATTAGCATAGGAGAATCGGTGTCTGAAACAATTCCCGTGGTCAAGGGGTGTTTAAAGGGGATTTGGTACAACCACAGGGGTAAACTATGTATTAAGCTTTTTACTTGAAATAGCAATATTTATCTTCTTTACCAATGTAAATGCTCCAACTTCTTTTGTGCATGCTTCAGCCTCCGAAGGAAAACATGAGGTGTTTGTTTGGCCTGTATGTGCATATGCTGATTTCTCCTATTCCCTTGGAACTAATCACAATTCAGACTTTTACAGCATTCTGGAGTTTATCCCGATTACACGGAAGAACCATCCAACTTAGCATCAGGGAGGCCAAATGTAAAGAATGTTACCTTGCTGCTTAGCGACTGGTGGGGATCAGGTGTAGTTCATGCTAAAGTTTGGATCTCAGACAGTAGAGATGTTTATATTGGATCTGCAAACAATGACTGGAAATCTCTTACTCAGGTAAAACTGACCCAAATTAACAAGAATAACTTTCTCCAAATGCTCCTGATCTAGCAAGAGCAGCTGAAGAACTCTTATAATTTCTAAACCTTAAGAAGAATCGTCATCGTAATTCTAGTGAAGTATGAGTGTTTTGAATGTCTGGTTAATTAGCCTATTTGGGCCCTGCATATAAGACCATGTTGCTGAATAAAACATTGTTAGACATCAAATTCCATCAGAATAAAATGAACTGCTACTTTCAAACATAGAACAAAAAAAACTAGGATTATGGTTGTCTAAGTAGGCTCTCTTGAGGAGGAGATCATATGTCATGTAGGAAGATTTTCTTTCTGATATTTGAAATACTTTACAAAGTTGGAAATAAGTCGGGTATCTTCTCACTGTTGTCCATCAACCACTGCTGTCCAGCTCTCTTATACCTGATTCTTAAGTAATCATCTCTCTGTCAATTATTGACTTTTTGCTTCAAACTCCTTTGGAGTATCCGATTTTCCTTAACAGTGAAGAGTAGTTTCATAATTACATTTGTACCATAAAAATGGCTACATTATATCTTTATAGTTTTAATTAAAAGTCTACCTTGAGATGGTAGCAGTTTAGGGAAATCCCTATCTGTACAGTTCTTCTCCTATCTGTACAGTAAGAACTAAAAGCTAAATGAGTGGGGGATGGGGCGATTTCCTTTCCAGCTAAGTTTGATGAACATTTTCATCCTTTTTCAATACTTGTAATGCACAAGAAAGGATCCGTTGTTGTTCCTAAGTTGGAAGGTTAGATACAAAGATCACGACAACCGGACGAGATCAGTTTGAAATATATCTCACTTGTACTCTATTGTGTTCAGGTAAAGGAGGTAGGAATATATCTCGCTGGTTGCTCAGATATAGCAAAAAAGGTTGAAATCTACTATGACAACCTTTGGAAACTTGCCCACCTTGATGTTCCAGCTTACACAAGATCAGTTTGGGATTCACAGTGGCAGATTAATCGCAAGGTTCCATGTTGGTCCCATTATGTAAATCCTAAGGACAGGTGCAGGTAAGCATAAAATAAATATGCAAATACTCTTTTTAAGTTGCTGGCGTTTGCCCTTTTTCTCCGCATCTTGCAGCAGCCTTATAAGAGTGTGGGGAATTCTTTTATTTTTCTTGCACATAATAATTGCACAAAAAAATAGCAAAGGGGAAATGGAAAAATAGAAGTCATATGCAAGTGCAAAGGTCACTGCTTTTGGCTGTTCCCACTTATATAGGTTGATATTTTTTGCCTTTATGCAATTGAAGTTCTGATAACCAAAACAGACTTCTGAAATTAGAACCCAAACACAAACTAGGACCTGCCTGCGAAAAATTCATTTGGGGAACTGCTAAATGCCTTGCTATAATTTCTCCCTTACTCTGCTGAAAGTCCTACTTCCCAAGGTATAATGGAACAGAACTAGGACTGCACTTCAAACATTGGGTGTTCAAGTTTGGGAAATAAGCTCGAGATTAAAAACTTTAACATGATAAAATTTCCTTACCAAGAAAATGAAGTGATCGGAAAACCTCTTGATGCAGGCCTTACTGTTATTAATAGGGTATTATACTGTGTCTTGACAGATCACCACTTCCCAAATGTATGGAGGTTGCTCACATCTCTGGCTACCCTGTATTATCAGACCCTTTCATGTTTCACATTCCCATAGAGACACCTGGAGTCAATGATTCGTTTTTCCATCCTCAACCCAGCTACCTTTCGTTTGCTCCTCCAGAGGTATATGGTTACTGGAATAGGTGTATTAGCAACTAATCTGCATTTTCATCTACTGTGGTGATATGACATTTATCTCCTGGAGGGTGCTTTTTATTTTTCTCTTCACATTTCTGTTTTCTTATGTACACTGTCGTAAGTCAATGAGTATTTACATCCCATCATGCTTATATAACCCTTTATTCATTTAGTGAACTCTGCCAAAATGAATGATAAAAATTTCTGAGCAAATTACATTTTCTTGGAGTTCGTGCAAATTTTGATTTGGTAGCTAATTTCATTGGTCTGAAGCAGAAGTCAAATACGATCCTTGTTCCTCTAGATATCATATAAATAGTTTTCTTTTTCACGCTTTCATAGCAGGACACTATTTAAATAAAATCTTACATCTCCACTTAGTCGAAATATCCTAAGCTGCTAATATGCCTTGCTTGCTAAAAGAATTAATTGTCTAGTTGCAGCTTTATATTTACAATCATGTCCCTTGCTTTGTTTCAACATACTTATGTAGTCCATAAATTGCAGCTCTTGTTTGGTAAGTACTATACAGATGAACAGGCTTGGGTGGACACAATTAAATCAGTAAGAAATGGAGGAACAGTCAGAATCAACACCATGGATTGGCTTGGTCAGTCAGGATACACAAAAGAAACAGTTTATTGGCCGTCACTTTCTTCAGCTATTTCAGAGGTAACTTGTGCTTCTATCTTTTGCATGTAAATCTTTGAAGTGCAGCATATAAACATATATCTCTTTTGACTTCTGATTGAAGGTCTCGTTCTATTTGCATGCTTTATTCGACTGCTTTTTCTCTCTGTAATTTTAAATGGTTTTAAGTTAAACTTTACAATTAGGTATTTCCTGATGCTTGATTAGAAGTACTGCTTACAGCTCAAATGCATGATGCATTTTTCTCCTTGAAATGCATGATGCATTAAAGCAGTATCTACTGAGAGGTAAATGCAGTCTACTGATTAAACTTTTCATACTGCACAAATCTACTTATTAGTTCTTAATGTCTCCTTTCTTGTACTGTTTGACAAATAGTTGTGGCGCAATATCGGGTTAAGTATGCTTGTAATATATTGCCAGGTTTGGAATCAAATATTGTGATAGACCATGTGCAAGTTCAGGCTATGGAAGCTGATCGCAATTTGCTCGTATTTCTTAGTGAATGTTGCTTCCTAGTTTGGTCTTCAGTTTTTTATATGCTTTTGACATCTGAGAACTCTTGTGGATACTTAAGCGTGTATAACAAATAAAAGGGGAGGGCCTGTGCAAAAGACAAACTGCTTGAAAATAAAGTCACTGAAAAGGATTGTTTAATAGGGGAGATGCAGAAGACCAAAAGATATATAGGGAATTGTTAAAATTGCGGTCTACTCAACCAGTAAATTGCGGTCTACTCAACCAGGTCTACATTAATGCTTGTCATCTTTAAGTATAGTGGTTGTTTTCCTTGGCAGCTATATAGTGGCAGCACATGGGAGAAACTGGGAGCTATGAGCTGGAGATTAGCTATAGGTCTCTTGCTTCCTACAACACTATCCGTTAGATGGTTTCAATAGGAAAAAGCATCTGGTGGCCCCATTTCACTCTACAGTCTACAACAATAGTAAATGTCCATATAGACTCTTATTGAATGCTGAAAACCAAGTTGATGTTAAGTAGAAGCACTACCAATTCGCGGGTTTATAATATCACTACTTTCTCAGGACAGCATGCATTTTGTCCTTGATTGGACCAACCTTCAGATCCTTTCAAAGATTCAAGCTTTACCTTCATCCCGTGTGTAAAGTTGGTTAAAACTTAATCTTGTTGTAATTTTTTAAATGCAGGTTGTCTTCTCTAAGAGTGCAAAGGTTCAAATACTGGTCGCAAAGTGGGCTCATTTTATAAACAACACAGATCAGTATCTAAAGTCCTTGCTTTACTCCAACACACTATGCTCTTCTTCAAAGTACAACCATTGTTCTGGTAAAGTTGTGATCAAGTATTACATTGTTCCAGGATACAATTCAACTGGACCTGCAGCACTTAATGGCACTGCTACCGGGAATATGTATCCTGGCTATACACGGGTTAATCATGGTAAATATGCAGTTAGTGATACGCGTGCACACATAAGCACCAGCAACCTGGTGTGGGACTACTTTTATACGACAGCAGGCGTTAGCTTTGGGACACATCAATCTGCTATTGTTTCGCAACTTCAAGAAATCTTCGATGCTGACTGGACTTCGCCATATGCAGTGCCAGTTGAACCATTGGAGGAAGGTCATGCGTGTTCAAGCTGATGAAAAAAGAAAAAAGACAACAGAAAAGAAAAGAAAGATTGGCTCAGAGTCCTTCTCTGACACAGTTTAACACAAGTGGAGGCAAAAGGCATAGGAGAATGATTAAAGCTATTGAATCCAGCTACTTTTGGAGCTTAGGTCCTTAACATTCCTTTCTGTGGACATTTATTCGGAATCGCTTGCAGAAAACCTTTTACAATTTGTTCATCAAATAAATCTGGTTATGTTATGCAGCACAACTTATCGGTTTTGTCTCCATCAGAATGAAAATTTAAAACCTTAAACTGCATAAAAAACGAGATGTAGATTACAGGCATACGTGTCTGGTTTCTGAAATAACATCCACAGCCCACACTGCTATAAAATTTTCCAACAAAATTTTGTCAGATGAAATATGCAGTCACTTAAAAGACCTAAACAGTCCCTTATCATGAGGTAGGTATTCTGATCCCTCATAACCACTGAACATAAATACTCCATTAGTCCTAATTTTTGTGTTATACTTTTCATTTTACTCTGTCCCAAAAGAATGTTATACATATTTAGAAATAATTTGGCTTTAAATTTCATATTTTACCCTTAATTAGATGTTTTATACCCACACAAATATCTATAGCTTATCTTAGATTACAAGTTTTAGAAGTCTTCCTTTTAAAAAAAATAATTCCCCTAGTTAAATATCTCCACATAAATTGGTGAAAATAGCACGAGCTAGCCAATTTTCGGAATGGTAATTGAAAATAGCCACTATTTTGCTGCAACACGAAAAGTTCCAGCATAATACATTGGAGATTTGTGCACCTGTGTATGAATTTCTAGCATAATATGCTGGAACTCCAGCACACGGAAAGTTCCAGCATAATATACTGGAGATTGGAGCACCTGTGTATGAACTTCCAGCATATTATGCTGGAACTCCAGTATATTATGCTGGAAGTTCACATATAAAAAATTTGAACTCCAGTATATTATGCTGGAATATTTTCCGGATTTTGAACAGTGTTTTCGTTCAAATTTATCTTTACATGAAAAGTCGATTACTTTTGAAACTGTGGCTATTTTTCAATTACCACTATTTTTGAACTTTGTTAAATAGGGTTACCTAGTCCTATAAATTTGCAAAGGAGGGGTGACTTTCTGGAGTTGAAGCGACACACATCAACTAGCGGAACATGTAACAAACGCACGTGGCAATTGCTGAACTTAATGTAAGAATACAAACGAAGAACTTAATCATCATCCCCATATGAAAAGAAAACATGAGATATCGTAACTGGCTCTGGTTCACAATTGGTAGCAGCTTCTTAGTCTGTTTCTATTCCTACTTTTATTACTAGTGAAGTCTTAATCGCATACATTACGTGGTTAGGCAGCAAAATTTGCGGTGTGTAACTTGCTAAAGCTTCTGCCTTTTCAGCAAAATGCACGCAGCAAAACCTTCAACTAAATACTTGACTTGAGCCAATCTGCTCCCACCCTGACCTGATGGAAAAGATTACCTTGGTAACATATGTTTTTAGTGGACAGCTAGCTAGCTTGGTAAATTAACTGTATACACCACGATATGTTTGTATATTATCATTTTAATCATTAAAATAAAATATGCCATAACTTCCGCTACTCCGTGATAGTAGAAAATGACCATCTCTTTTGTAACTCTTCTCTCATGTTCTACCACGAATTACACACTAATTCATTCATTATTCTATGTTCTTCATGATTTCATAACTTATTACCCCACTTTCTTCTAATTTAATTCAAGAAAGAATTCCAACATCTATAAATAGGAGTTTTTCTTACATGATGTAGTATGTTAAAAAATTATTGAGTGCTCAAAAAAAAAACAGTGAGGTAAAAGTTGTGAAAAAGAAGAAGAAGAAGAAGAAGAAGAAGAGAGTTCTACTTTTGTTGAGGGAAGATGTTCATCTTGGTGGAGCTTTGGACTTAACAACTTTTCCAGAGTTTGTTCGAGCCATACGACGTGATCGGGCTGTTGTATCCTGGGGGAGACAAGTCAAGAGGATTACTGTTGGACTAGTGAAGACTTTGCTACAATGGACTTGAATCTCCTTAAAGAGAGCGAGATATCCGCGCCTCAACCTAAAAATATTTTATTTTATTTTTCAAGTGTAATTGTGATAGAAACTAAGGGTCCACCAAACTACGTAGAGAACCGGGTTCTCTATAAGTTCCCACAGAACGCACGCACACAGCAGTAAGTAAATAATACAATGGAATTTTACGTGGAAAACTCCCAACTCACGGGATTAAAAACCATGACCTACCCTTATAGGATTTCAACTTCACTACTGAGCAAACTTTAGATTACAACCTATTGTAATCTAGGAATTAACCTCTTAATCCCTCACTAATTTATAACAACTCTATTACAAGGCACTTTGTAATAACTCTATTACAAAGAATTACAACTCGACTAACTCTAGCCAAGACACAAACATAAGGCTTATGATTTTACAAAGATTTTCTACACAATGCTTCTAACTAAGCTAAGTAGGAATTACAAGTAAAGTGCTTTAACAAAGGTGCAACACAACTAGGGACATGTAATGACTCAATACATGAAACTGGTTCTTCGTTATGTTGTTCTTTATTCTTGATGCCCTTGAGAATCACTTACAAGATTGACACAGACTTGAGAGAATTGCTTGATCGATTCTGAATGTGCAAAGGTTTTGTTTTGCCTTTACTTGATGTTAGTAATTCATTTGTGACATCACTTGGATGATGCAAATAAGTTAGGTAAAGGGCATTCCCCGTAAAGTTGACTGTTGCACTATTTTTATACTGTTGCGTGTGCAGGCAACAACTTTACAGATGTGAGAAGTTGACTTGTACCGTCACTAAGGGAACTGGTGGCCATCTGTTCCCTCTGTTGTTCCTTTGACTATGAAGAGTTGAACCACGTCCCCGACTTGAGACTTGTCGTTCTTTAAGTACTTAAGGATGTGTAACATGTTCCTTATCTGGTTCTTATCATTAAGTTTGTTAGATCATCAAAACATAAATGGGATACATATAACCTATCAATTTTCCTCTTTTTGATGATGACAAACTTATAATTTAAATTCCTCCTAAGAACCAGAATGGTAGATCAGTTTCCTGTATTCCCCCTGAATCTGTTCCCCCATCTTGTTTCCCCTCGATTATTTTTCCCCCTTTTGGCATCATAAAAAGATCAATAAAAAGCAATAAGCAAAAAAAAGTCTAGCTTGGTTAACTCATGCCACATATGTGCACACAATTATGACTAAAAACAGAGCGAAAGAGCAAGATATACACAACAAAAGAATGAAACGTCCATTAATTTTTGGAAATTAAGCAGGGAGCAGTTCCATTGTTAACCATCCATAAAAATAAAAACAACAAAAAGTACCAGTCATAAACATCATTAAGAGAAAGAGAAGAAAAACAAATAGAGCATATTAGGAACTTGACACTGGGAACATGGCGGCCATTAAGGAGCACTGGAAGGGGGAGAACTGGAGGCAGAGGAAGAGACAAGGGTTCTAAGAAGGATGTCCATACGAGCATTTACAGACCCTTGCTCAGTTAGCAACCTTTCCTTCAGGTCCTCAACCTGTTTCCTGAGAGCAGCATTTTCCTTTGTCAGGCGGGCAACCTCTGTGTTTTGGGCACTACTGGAACCAACTGCCTCCTGGGTCTGACTGATCTGACCTTCGAGAATGGCATTCCGAGCCTTCAGCTTTCTTATTTCTTCAGTGGCACTATTTTGAGCATTGATCAACTGAGAAATGGTCGAATTGCTGCCAACCCCTCCACTCCTATCAATGCACTCACACTCTTCAAGGGTGATTTTGGAGAACGATTGCTTGCGAGTTCCTACTTTAGCCTGTCCCAAGGGAACCTTGAAGAATTCAAACACTTTAGTGAGGAGAAACCCGTAAGGCAACCCATGATTACCTTCCTTGAACTCTGCAACTTTCTTCATGTGCTCTATCATAAGACCAGGCAGGTTTATGGTGGTGTAGCCATCCAGTGCTTCCATGAAAACCAAGTCTGCTCTTGATGTAATGGAGCGTCTTTCAGCACGTGGGAGTAGAACTTTGTTCACCATTTCAAACATCAGTTGGTACACTAGAAAGAGGGCTTTCTTGTGTACCCGTTCCCCTTGCTGTACTGCCTTATCCTTCACAATGACGTTTCTGAAATTTGTAGAGCAGACCTCCTCAATGGATTACATCCCATCAGCGGGCACGCCCAAAATGGCTCCCAGTACACTAGTGTCCATCACAAAATCAACACCGTTCACTTTCAGACAAATGTTATCATTCTCAACTGTGAAGAAGTCAGCATAAAAGCTACGCACTTCTGCCTCATATACCTTGGGATTGTCAGTTGTGAATAGATGTGTCCACTATTGGAATTCATAGATATCCGCCAGTTGGCACATTCCTGACATATCCGGAATATCGTGGGCAAATGTACGGCCCCACAGTACCTTTTGGATTCTTAGTTTTTCCCTTCCAGCATCCTGGGTTGCACCAACTTTGGCCCTCTTGGAGGAATCGGGTTCTTCACTAGCACTAGCCTTCCTTTTCACTGTTTGTCTTGCACTTTTTCTTTTCTCACTAGATTTCTCAGACACTTTTTTCTTAGACACTTGTTCAACCAACTCTTCACCAGATTTCTCAGCTTCTTTCTCACAAGACTTTTCACCCTCAACCTTGCTCAAGTCCATTTCACTCACAAATGACTCCTTTTTGGACTTTGGAACAGTAAGTTTCTTTGAGGACTTACGAACCAAGGAACTAGGTTCCTCTTCTACCTCATCATCAATATCAACGACTAGTCAAGAGGCACTACCTTCTCATTTATAACCTTTCTATCTTTCACCAATCTCCTCTTCTTCTTTATCTTTTTGCTTTTCCTTAAAACTGACTCAAATTCTTCTTTCTTCTGCAACCTAATGATAGGTCTCTTAGAAGTTGACTCTTGGGGAGTTGCCTGACTACTCCTAGCCCTGATGAAGCTCTCAAGGGCCATATTATCATAGTCATCTTCACTCCCTTCGTTTTCCTCCTCAGACAGAGATCTCATCTCGGGAGGAACAATGGCCAATGGCTTAGCATAGAAATGAGGAGAGGGAGCGAGATCAGTACTGACCTAGGGTTCTTTAGAAGAACAAGGAGTTTCATCCCAAGTATGAGCATAGTGCTCCTCTTGTGTGGAGGGATCAGGTCCCTCAGGAAGTTCCCCAGTAGTACTGTCTGGTGCCAGATTTTTAACATGCACCAGTTCCCTTCCCTCCACCAGTAGACTATCACCTTCCCCCTTAGACCCATTTGTTTCAAACACTCCTTCATACTCACCAACTACACAACCCTCAGTTTTGATTGACAACATATTCTATATGGCCTCTTGTTCTTACAAACCCAAAGTAAACTCAGAAGACATAAGAAGAGAATTACCTGTAGACTCAGTAACATTCAAATCAGGACCTGGGGTAGTCTTTGCCGATTCATCACTGTTACAACCTACTCCTTGCATCTCAGAACATTCTTCCACTGGCCGACTAGAAATTTCCTGATTGTCTTTTTCCGCCATTGTATCTGCTTCTACCATTTTTTCTGACGAGACAGAAGGAGAGGTTGCTACCACAAATTTCTTGGGAGTCAAGGTTTTGCGACTCCTATGAGAGCCAATGCTCGATTGAGTTGGAGAGGAACCAGTATGTGATTGTGACTCTATCTTAGGGTTTAGACTAGATGGTGTAAGGATTGTAGGTTCTAGCACTGGGGTTTCAATAGGTAATGACACAATAAGGACGATGCTTGGAACAATCTGAGTCTCCAAATTTTCAGACATGTTTGAGGATAGTGAGAGTTTGAAGGAAGAAAAGAGTATTTGGTTTGAAGGAAAATGGGGATATTTGGCTTTGATGTGAACAGTTATAATAGTGACCGTGAGAGAGGTTATTTAAGAGGGGTGAGGAACCGGTTAGGAATTGGTATCAAGTTGGGTAGACGGGTGGTTTCATAATGGGTAAGACACTTGAGTTCCAAAAAGAAAGAGAAAGGAATGATTGACATTTTAATGTTGTGGCACCATTTCAACTGTTAAAAAGATATGGATTAGAGTACATAGAAACTACTAACCTGTGTCAAAGGAACTATGTTCCCTGACAGATTTTGTAAATGTGAACTTCATCCTTTTGACTGAAATGAGATATCATTGGCTACTTGCTTTCTCTATAATCTTCACGCGTGTCTGCCTGCAATGGTATAGAGATGAGTTAGACTTTGCCAGAAAACCCTTTTTAGCTATTTTACCTGTACATTTCTTTCATAGTCAATCATCAAGGGACCAGGTCCCTAGCTAGATTTCATCAACCCAAGTGCCAAGCGATTCTTTTCAAAGTGCTCTCTTCTCGGTGCTTTGGTGAAGATATCTGCAATTTGATCTTCTGTGCTACAAAACTTCATGCAGATGAGCCCTTTCTCAACAGTCTCTGAGGAAGTGATGTCCCACATAAATATGCTTTGTTCTCTTATGTTGAACTGGATTTTTTTCCATGTTGAGAGCAGTAGTGTTGTCACATAGTAAGGGCACAGAATAAAAAAACACACCAAAATCTTCTAGCTGCTGCTTGATCCACAGCAGTTGAGCACAACAAGATGTAGCTGCCACATACTTAGCTTCAGCAGTTTAAAGGGCCACTGAGTTTTGTTTTCTTGTGACAAATGAGATTAGACACGAACCTAGAAAATGTGCCATACCAGAAGTGCTTTTCCTATCCACCAGATAACCAGCATAGTCAGCATCAACATACCCTATTAAGTCAAAGTTATTTCTTGAGGGACAGTAGAGAACCAGGTCATGCGTTCCTTTGAGATACCTCAAAATTCTCTTTGCAGCCTTCAGATGAGATTCCTTTGGATTGGATTGAAACCTGGCACAGAGTCCCACACTGAAAACAATGTCTGGTCTATTTGCTGTAAGATACAGAAGTGACTCAATAATGCCTCTATACATAGTCTCGTTTACAGGAGAACCAGGTTTATCCATATCCAGGTGAGTGGCAATGTCAATAGGTGTATCAATGATCTTTGAACTCTTCATCTCAAATCTCTTCAGAAGCTCTTTGATGTACTTTTGCTGACTTATCATTGTACCCCTAGGAGTTTGCTTGACTTGTAGACCCAAGAAGAAATTCATTTCCCCTCGTCATGCTCATTTCAAACTCACTTCCCATAAGTCTTGCAAATTCCTCACACAAAGAGTCATTTATTGCTCCGAAGTTAATGTCATCAACATAAACTTGCACTATGAGCAGGTTCCTCCCCCGTTTCTTCAGAAATAGAATGTTGTCAATTTTTCCTTTTGTAAAGCTATTTTCTAGAAGAAACTTGGACAGCCTTTCATACCATGCATGAGGATCCTACTTCAGTCCATATAATGCCTTGTCAAGTTTAAACACGTGCTCAGGATGCTCATGGCACTCGAAGCCAGGCGGTTGCTTGACGAAAACTTCTTCTTTCAGAAAGCCATTCAGAAATGCACTTTTGACATCCATTTGAAATAATTTGAATTCCATATGAGATGCAAAGGCAATAAGGATTCTGATGGCCTCCATTCGAGCAACTGGAGCAAAAGTTTCATCATAGTCAATTCCTTATTCTTGATTGTACCCTTGAACTACTAACCTTGCCTTATTTCTTGTGGTGTTTCCAAACTCATCAAGTTTGTTTCTAACTACCCACCTGGTTGCTATGACAGTTCTGTCAGCAGGTCAAGGAACCAGGTGCCATACACTGTTCCTCTCAAATTGATGAAGCTCATTTTGCATAGCTGTAATCTAGTTAGCATCTTTCAATGCTTCTTTGATATTTTTGGGCTCAATTTGAGAGAGAAATGCAGAGAAGGCAAGTGAGTTTCTAGACTTTGATCTAGTTTGAATTCCTGAGTCAAGGGGGGTGATCACATTTTGAAGAGGGTGTGAGATTTT
>AWOL01S0019321.1:65124-103488 GCA_000715115.1 Nicotiana otophora | reverse complement strand
TGTTCCTCTCAAATTAATGAAGCTCATCTTGTATATCCGTAATCCAGTTAGCATCTTTCAATGCTTCTTTGATATTTTTGGGCTCAATTTGAGAGAGAAATGCAGAGAAGGCAAGTGAGTTTCTAGACTTTGATCTAGTTTGAATTCCTGAGTCAAGGGGGGCGATCACATTTTGAAGAGGGTGTGAGATTTTGTGCTTCCAGTTGGCCACCTGAATCTCATTATGAGAGGTTCAAGATTCTTCTGCATATGATCCATGTGTCCTGTTCCACACCTCAGCAACTGGAGTTCCATGTACAACATCCACATCTCTGTTTTCTACTTTAGTTATTGTGATTGAAGGACCAGGTTCCTCTATGTTAGCTGGAGATTCAACTGTGCCATTGTCATTTGATTCCTTTAACTGACTCATCATGTCGGACTTTCCATTTTCCATGTCAATAACTTTACCAGGGACATTTGATAACTCTCCATCTTGATCAGCTAGGAGTTTGCTTGACTTGTAGACCCAAGAAGAAATTCAATTCCCCTATCATGCTCATTTTAAACTCACTTCCCATGATTCATGCAAATTTCTCACACAAAGAGTCATTTGTTGCTCCGAAGATAATGTCATCAACATAGACTTGCACTATGAGCAGGTTCCTTCCCCGTTTCTTCAGAAATAGAGTGTTGTCAATTTTCCCTCTTGTAAAGCCATTTTCTAGAAGAAACTTGGACAACCTTTCATATCATGCACGAGGAGCCGGGTTCAGTCCATATAATGCCTTGTCAAGTTTAAACACGTGCTCAGGATACTCATGGCACTCAAAACCAGGCGGTTGCTTGATGAAAACTTCTTCTTTCAGAAAGCCATTCAGAAATGCACTTTTGACATCCATTTGAAATAATTTGAATTCCGTATGAGATGCAAAGGCAATAAGGATTCTGATGGCCTCCATTCGAGCAATTGGAGAAAAAGTTTCATCATAGTCAATTTTTTCTTCTTGATTGTACCCTTGAACTACTAACCTTGCCTTATTTCTTGTGATGTTTCCAAACTCATCAAGTTTATTGCTAACTACCCACCTAGTTCCTATGACAGTTCTGTCAGCAGATCGAGGAACCAGGTGCCATACATTGTTCCTCTCAAATTAATGAAGCTCATCTTGTATATCCGTAATCCAGTTAGCATCTTTCAATGCTTCTTTGATATTTTTGGGCTCAATTTGAGAGAGAAATGCAGAGAAGGCAAGTGAGTTTCTAGACTTTGATCTAGTTTGAATTCCTGAGTCAAAGGGGGTGATCACATTTTGAAGAGGGTGTGAGCTTTTGTGCTTCTAGGTGGACACCTGAATCTCATTATGAGAGGTTCCAGAATCTTCTGCATATGATCCATGTGTCCTGTTCCTCACCTCAGCAGCTGGAGTTCCATGTACAACATAAATATCTCTAATTTCTGCTTCAGTTATTGTGATTGAGGGACCAAGTTCCTCTATGTTAGCTGGAGATTCAACCATGCCATTGCCATTTAATTCCTTGACCTGACGCATCATATCGGACTTTCCATTTGCCCTGTCAATAACTTCACCAGGGATATTTGGTAACTCTCCATCTTGATCAGCTAGGAGTTTGCTTGACTTGTAGACCCAAGAAGACATTCAGTTCCCCCATCATGCTTATTTCAAACTCACTTCCCATGAGTTTTGCAAATTCCTCACACAAAGAGTCATTTGTTGCTCCGAAGATAATGTCATAAACATAGACTTGTACTATGAGCTGGTTCTTCGCCCGTTTCTTCAGAAATAGAGTGTTGTCAATTTTCCCTCTTGTAAAGCCATTTTCTAGAAGAAATTTGGACAGCCTTTTATACCATGCACGAGGATCCTACTTCAGTTCATATAATGCCTTGTNTGCCTTATTTCTTGTGATGTTTCCAAACTCATCAAGTTTGTTTCTAACTACCCACCTAGTTCCTATGACAGTTCTGTCAGCAGATCGAGGAACCAGGTGCCATACACTGTTCCTCTCAAATTAATGAAGCTCATCTTGTATATCCGTAATCCAGTCAGCATCTTTCAATGCTTCTTTGATATTTTTGGGCTCAATTTGAGAGAGAAATGCAGAGAAGGCAAGTGAGTTTCTAGACTTTGATCTAGTTTGAATTCCTGAGTCAAGGGGGGTGATCACATTTTGAAGAGGGTGTGAGCTTTGGTGCTTCCAGGTGGACACCTGAATCTCATTATGAGAGGTTCCAGATTCTTCTGCATATTATCCATGTGTCCTGTTCCTTTCCTCTATGTTAGCTGGAGATTCAACCATGCCATTGTCATTTAATTCCTTGACCTGACGCATCATATCGGACTTTCCATTTGCCCTGTCAATAACTTCACCAGGGATATTTGGTAACTCTCCATCTTGATCAGCTAGGAGTTTGCTTGACTTGTAGACCCAAGAAGACATTCAGTTCCCCCATCATGCTTATTTCAAACTCACTTCCCATGAGTTTTGCAAATTCCTCACACAAAGAGTCATTTGTTGCTCCGAAGATAATGTCATAAACATAGACTTGTACTATGAGCTGGTTCTTCGCCCGTTTCTTCAGAAATAGAGTGTTGTCAATTTTCCCTCTTGTAAAGCCATTTTCTAGAAGAAATTTGGACAGCCTTTTATACCATGCACGAGGATCCTACTTCAGTTCATATAATGCCTTGTCAAGTTTAAACACATGCTAAGGATGCTCATAGCACTCGAAAACAGGCGGTTGCTTGACGAAAACTTTTTCTTTCAGAAAGCCATTCAGAAATGCACTTTTGACATCCATTTGAAACAATTTGAATTCCATATGAGATGCAAATGCAATAAGGATTCTGATGGACATCATTCGAGCAACTGGAGCAAATATTTCATCATAGTCAATTTCCTCTTCTTGATTGTACCCTTGAACTACTAACCTTGCCATATTTTTTGTGGTGTTTCCAAACTCATCAAGTTTGTTTCTAACTACCCACCTGGTTCCTATGACAGTTCTGTCAGCAGGTCGAGGAAGCATGTGCCATACACTGTTCCTCTCAAATTGACGAAGCTCATTTTGCATAGTCGTAATCCAGTCATCATCTTTTAATGCTTCTTTGATATTTTTGGGCTCAATTTGAGAGAGAAATGAAGAGAAGGCAAGTGAGTTTCTAGACTTTGATCTAGTTTGAATTCCTAAGTCAAGGGGGGTTGATCATATTTTGAAGAGGGTGTGAGCTTTTGTGCTTCCAGTTGGACACCTGAATCTCATTATGAGAGGTTCCAGATTCTTCTGCATATGATCCATATGTCTTGTTCCTCACCTCAGCAGCTGGAGTTCCATGTACAACATCCACAACTCTGTTTCTGCTTCAGTTATTGTGATTGAGGGACCAGGTTCCTCTATGTCAGGTGGAGATTCAGCTGTTCCATTGTCATTTTATTCCTTGACCTGACTCATCATATCGTCCTTTGTGCCATGTCAATATCTTCACTAGGGACATTTAATAACTCTCCATCTTGATCAGACTTATCATATGCATCCTTTCCAAGAGGGTGATGTGCTTCATCAAGGATCACATGTATGCTTTCCTCTTGCACATGCATCGCACACCTTGGGATCTTTGAAGCTTGACTTAGGCAATCAACGAACCAGGTCCTTCCTGACCAACATGTTCAGCAATGTAAAACTTGCATGGCCCAACCTTCTGTGCCATAGTTTAGCGTCATCATCCACAGTACTCAGACATGTGAGATCTCCATTATGTAGTGATTCAAAATCAATGACATAGATGTTTTTGTATCTTTTTGCCATCAGGATCACATCACCAGTCACAAGATTTGTGACTGTGCATATTTTTGACACAAATTCCACCTTGTTGCCTTTGTTGCAGATCTGAGAGACACTTAGTTACTTCAGGCCATTCACGTAATACACATTTTCGATTGAGTGAATGAGAGACTTCCTAATTCTTCCTACTCTAAGAATGTATCCCTTTTTGCCATTTCCAAAGGATGCACTCCCTCCTTGCAGGGCTTTGAGTGAAAGAAAATCATTATTGCTTCCAGTCATATGCTTCGAACAACAATTATCCATGTACCATCTTTGGCTGCTTACTTTCACTGCTCCCTGCACAAGTGAATCAAGGATTAGACTTAGGAACCCAAACAAGTTTGGGTCCCTTGTAATAAGGAAACAGGTGAATCAAAGTTCTTTTTGTCAAAGCAGGCAATACACGTTTGTTATATGAGGGAGCAGTTTTTTTTGCAATACTTTTTTAGCAAAAAATTTATTTTTCTGCTGGGACTGGAATCTGACTTTATATGTTTCCTTGAAATGTCCAGTGTTACCACAGTGAGTGCAGAGCCAGTTATCAGGAATAGTAACGTACTTGCTGTGTGGGTTGTAAGGGGTTTTTTCTTTTTGGAACCCGATTCCCTGCATGTTCCCCCCCACTGTTCGTATACATAGCAATGATTTCATCCGAGGACTAGGTCCACTTAAGAGATTTTTCTAGGTCACTCTTCACTCTACCTAGATCTTCCTGAAGTTGTCTGTTTTTCTCAAGCTCAGCACACAGACTTAGATTTCACTAATTTTAGCTCATTTTCAAGCCTAAGATGTGCCTCACTTGCAACTTTCTTTCCATTTTGAGTGTTCATAGGCCTACTTTCGCTTCTTAGTTCCTCAATTATTTCCTTTAGGTCTACAATTACTACCAATAGATCATCTCTCTCATGCTCTCTGTTTGAAATTCTCTCAGTCAAAATATCCTTTTCCCTTTTTAAACTCTCAATGGTCTCTCTTAGATCAACCGCAACCACCACTCGATCATCTCTCTCGTGTTCTATTTCTCCTAGTTTTGTGGTTAGCGCATTTTTATCATTAATGAAACCGTGATAAGCATCAATTAAAATATTAGCCAAAGATATACGCTTCTTTTGAGAATAGGATTTCAGATTTCTTGGAATATCCAGAAAGTTTACCTCATCTTTGTTGTCATCTTCCTCACCCTCATCTGATTTAGCCATTAGAGCAAACATGGAATCATATTTAGTTGCTTCACTTTATACTGCCATCATGGAGTTGTCACCTTGATCATCATCATCTCTAGATTTGTTGGAGGAGTCTCCTCATGCAGCAAGAGCTTGTTTCACAACATTGTCAGCGACATCTTTTCTCTTGAACTTTTTGTCAGGAACCTGGTTCCTTTCGACTGCTTTGTCTGTGTTGTGTTTGTACTGATCTTGCTTAAGGAGGGGGAAATCTTTGATGAAATGTCCTTGTTTCCCATACTTATGACATAGGTCATAGCCTTTTGGCTTGCTAGAGCTGCCCCTTTTTGGAATACCTCCATTTTTGCGAACCATTTTATGAAATCTCTTTGTTAGGTAAGCCATGTTGGCATCCTCACCACGTGAGTCATTTTTGTCTGTCTTGAGGACCAGGTTCTTCTACATTTTGGGATTTCTTCTCTTATTGTCCTTCTTCTTCATCATTTCATAAGTTTTCAGATTACCAATGAGTTCATCAATGGTCTGCTTCTGCAAATCCTTTGCCTCTGTGATGGCGTTTACCTTGCTTTCCCAAGAACCAGGTAATACACTAAGTATTTTCCTGACAATTTTGTTCTTGGGAATGATTTCTCCTAGTGAGTGAAGCTCATTGATGATAGAGGTGAAGCGATTGTGCATGTCCTGAATGGACTCGCCGTCATTCATTCTGAAGAGCTCATAATCAGTTGTCAACATGTCGATCTTTGACTGCTTGACTTGAGTTGTCCCTTCGTGTGTTGTTTGAAGAGCTTCCCAGGTCTCCTTAGCACTCTAACAAGCTGAGATGCGGTTGTATTCATCTGGTCCAATGCCACAAACATGAATCATTTTTGTCCTGAAATTCTTCTCAATAGCCTTTCTGTCAGCATCGTTGTACTCTTTTCTCGTTTTTGGTACTGTAGCTGTTCCCTCATCAACAATTTTCATGGGAACAAAAGGCCCATCACAAATTACATCCCACAACTCTGAGTCCTCAATCATGATGGAATCATGCATTCTTGTTTTTTACCAACCATAGTATTGGTCGTTGAATCTAGGTGGTTTGTACGTTGATTGTCCTTCCTCGAAGTTTGGTGGAGCAGCCATGATGAAGATCTTTTCTAGGTGTTAACCTTTTAGAAAGAATCTGCTCCGATACCAATTGATAGAAACTAAGGGTCTACCAAACTATGTAGAGAACTGGGTTCTCTATAAGTTCCCATAGAACACACGCACATAGCAGTAAGTAAATGGCATAATAGAATTTTACGTGGAAAACTCCCAGCTCACTGTATTAAAAATCACAACCTACCCTTGTGGGATTTCAACTTCACTATTGAGCAAACTTTAGATTACAACCTATTGTAACTTAGGAATTAACCTCTTAATCCTTTACTAACTTGTAACAACTCTATTACAAGCTACTTTGTAATAATTTTATTACAAAGACTTATAACTCGACTAACTCTAGCCAAGACACAAACACAAGGCTTATGATTTTACAAAAAATTCCTACACAATGTTTCTAACTAAGCTAAGTAGGAATTACAAGTAAAGTGCTTTAACAAAGGTGCAATACAACGAAGGACATGTAATGACTCAATACAGGAAACTGGTCCTTCGTTATGTTGTTCTTTGTTCTTGATGCCTTTGAGAATCACTTGCAAGATTGGCACAGACTTGAGAGAATTGCTTGATCGATTCTGAATGTGCAAAGTTTTTGTTTTGCCTTTGCTTGATGTTAGTAATTCATTTGTGACATCACTTGGATGATGCATGCAAGTTAGTTAAAGGTCATTCCCCATAAAGTTGACTGCTGCACTATTTTTACACTGTTGCGTGTGCATGCAGCAACTTTACAGCTGTGAGGAGTTGACTTGTACCGTCACTAAGGGAATTGGTGGCCATTTGTTCCCTCTGTTGTTGCTTTGACTCTGAAGAGTTGAACCACGTCCCCGACTTGAGACTTGTCGTTCTTTAAGTACTTGAGGATGTGTAACAGGTTCCTTATCTGGTTCTTATCATTAAGTTTGTTAGATCATCAAAACATAAATGGGATACATATAACCTATCAAATTGTATTTTCACCAACACGATATAATAAAAAATAGTAGTAATAAATAAAAATATAATATCACTTGCAACCGCAAATTCTTTTCCTCTAATTTTGGTCAATAACCACGAAATACTGTTAGGTGCAAACTTGAGAAATATTAAAAGGCAAGATAATGATGATGATGCTGTTTACAAAATGTGATCAAGAACAACGATCATGGAGTCGGTTGTCTAAGAAGTTAGATACATATATGAGCGTCGACATGTAGTAGCATGTGATCAGCTTGTTTAGAGACTGATCATGTGAGCCCCTGGAACGCACGTGTTATTTTTGAGCTACTACATGACAATTTTCCTAATAGTTTAATATATGGTATGGAATCGTCTTAGAATTAATTTTGAGCATAAGATTTGTTCAAAAATTTTGGATTAGGTATTTCATATTTCAGTTTATCCACAATGACAAAAGTTATACAAAATTATAAAAATGGAACAGCTTCAAATTAATTGAAGAGCTTGAGAGTTTTGCATGTTAAGTATATGCGTAAAAAGTTCACGTTTAGGAACTTGAATTTCACTCTTATGCATGTTTACTACTCCCTATTTAGTTTTAGCGAGCTTTCTCAAGAACACAACCCGAAAGTAAGAACACTTTATTAATAGTTTGAAAGGAAATATTGCTTAAGAGAAAGATGAAAGGTAAAAAATAGTTTCACGACCCTAAATCCACTAGTCGTGATGTCACCTAACCCAACCCGCTAGGTAAGCCAATTAACCACTAACCAGTCCCAATAACAATTAATAAAGTGATTAACTAAAGAAATATCTGAATCTTATACATTCCCCAAGGACTGGTAGTACAAATCATGAGCTTCTAAGAATAAAGTTTACAAAGCTGAAATGAAGTAAATACATCATCTGTTTGAAAAATATATTAACAGAGTTTTATAGATCTAAGGCTACCATGAACAAGAGGCAGCTACAACCGGGACACAGGTATATCTTCAATGCCGGCTCCCGTCGATCACAACAAGATCAACAGTCAGTATCTGCATGCAAGGTGCAGAAGTGTAGTATGAGTACAACCGACCCCATGTACTCAATAAGTAACAAACCTAATCTTAGGTTGAAAGTAGTGACGAGCTAACACAAGGTCGGGCTCAATACCAATATCCCACAACAGTTCATAGCATAATACAAGTAATAAAAGATGTATCTCTGAAGTAAAATGCTCACCTCGTTCACAGTTCTAGATTGTAGTCATGCTTTTCAAGTATCTTAATGAAAACCCAAATCTTTTACCGAAATACCAAAAATACGAGTAAGTTTCAAAACTGTAATTTTTTCAAATATCCTTTCCACAATAAATAAAATATTTCATTTTCTTTCCAGATAGCAAGTGTGAAATACCTCTCTATGCCCACATATCAGTGTGTGTAAAAAGTTATGAATGACGTGATACCATACAACATGAGAAAAAATGCATCTCTATGCTTGTATGTCAAGTGCGCATGCCAAATGCGATGCAAATAAGTGATAAAGACCATATACATACTTTGAGAGTATCAATTCACTCCGTACTCCCAGTCACTTACCATTTGGCGCTCACTCTCAGCACTCGACACTCGCACTCAATAGATACCTGCGCTCACTGGGGTTGTGCAGACTCCGAAGGGACTCCTACATCCCAAGCGCTATAATCCGCACGGACAACTCACGTGCCATAATATCAATATCTGGAATCGCACGGACAACTCACGTGCTATAGTAAGGCAATCTGACCCGTTGCGGCGTGCAACCCAATCCCATAATCATCCTCACAATCTGGCCCTCGGCCTCACTCAGTAATCAATCTCTCCAATCTCTCGGGCTCACAATGTCATGATACCAGTCCGAAGACAATGATATGATGCATCAATAAATAACAACAGAGGCTGAGATATGATATGTATGTGAATGCGTATGACTGAGTATGTAATGCAATGAAAGCAAATTACTCAACAATAAAAATAACCTCAGTGGGTCCCAACTGGATAAGCATGTATCCTAGACATGGTTTCTAACATAATCACAGCTCGATAACTCTAGTACGTAGAGATTTCATGATTTCAGACAAGTTCAGGTAACTACACAGTACCACAGAAATAACGAAAATTACATTTCACACGGTGCACGCCCACACGCCCATCACCTAGCATATGTGTCACCTCAAAATCAAACACATAACACGTATATTCAGGGTTCATACCCTCAGCTCCAAGATTAGAAGAGTTACTTACCTCGAACAAGCCAATACAAATGCCGAGCAAGCCAAACGATGCTCCAAAGATGCCATCCCGCGCGTTCCGACCTCCGAACTGCCTGAAACTAACCAAAAACAACTCAAGTACATCAAACAATGCTAAAGGAACCAATCCCGATCGAAAAAGATCAAATCTTGAATCAAAAGCCCAAAACCGGTCAAAAGCCCACCCCAGGCTCGTACCTCGGAACCCGAAAAAATTTATAAAATCCAACAACCCATTCAATTACGAGTTCAACTATACTAGTTTCACTCAAATCTGACTCCAATTCGATGTTCAAAACTCAAATATTCATATTACGAAACGTTTGGCCAAAAAACCCAATTTTCTCTATAAAATTCACAATCCAATTACCAAAAACGAAGGTAGATTCGTGATATAAGATTAAAAATAAGTAGAGAACACTTACCCCAAGCTGTGTGAAAAATCTCCTCTCCAAAGTCGCCCAATCCGAGCTCTAAAATCGGAAAATGAATATAGAAACCAAAGACCTCGAATTATAGGTTCTGCCCAGCGATTTTTGCATTTGCGGACAATTCGTCGCACCTACGACCACCGCTTTTGCGAAACAACATCGCATCTGCGAAATATGGCCTTGACCAGTAACCCCCGCACTTGCGGTATCAAACTTCGCATCTTCGAAGACACTCGCACCTACGCTTCCACTCGACGCACCTGCGCATCCGCACCTGCGCCCTTTTCTCCGCTTCAGCGGGCCTCCTCATCCAGCTCTCATCTCGCATCTGCACACACGTCCGATTGACCTCAAATTTTGCGCGCAAGTCACATTCGACATTATGGACCTGCTCTAACTTCTGGAATCGGAATCCGACCCCGATATCAAAAAGTCCACTCCCGGTCAAACTTTCCAAAATTTTCACTTTTGTCATTTCGAGCCAAATTCAACCACGGACTTCCAAATCACAATCTGGACGCGCTCCTAAGTCCAAAGTCACCCAACGGAGCTAACAAGACCATAAAAATTCCAATCCGAGGTCAAATGCTAAAAAGTTAAACTTGGTCAACTCTTTCAAATTTAAAGCTCCCTAGTTGAGAATCATTCTTTCAAATCAGTCCCGAATAATCTGAAAACTAAAACCGACGATTCACACAAATCAAAATATATCATACGGAGATACTCACGCCCGTAAACTACCGAGCGAAGTGCAAATACTCAAAACGACCGGTTGGGTCGTTACATTCTCCCCCACTTAAACATACGTTCGTCCTCGAACGTGTCCAGAGTTGTTCTCAAAGCCATCAAACCGTCGTATAACCTTGCCATGCACATACCCGGGAGTGATCCCACGCCACCCTATCCCATACAGGTCCGATAACACAACATAACTGAAATTTCACAATTAAACCTAGCCTACAAGCCTTAGAATCCCATTTCCAACATCCGGAATTTATTATAAGATCAGAATCTCGCATCCTACACCATGTATAAGTCTGAACAAGCTATACCAAGCCACAACCATAACCCAAGATACAATCGCATGATATATCACATAACACAGATACTCGAAGCAATGATTTCTAATCAGAGTAGCTGCTTAAAACAACCCAATGACGGTAATAAACCTCATATCAAACAAGACTCCATTCTAAAAACCTTCGTACACTACTTATGATGAAAGGAACAACTGCAAAAACTCATAACCATTCATCAGATCAACCAGTCATGGAACTCCCTCTCCTTCGACAAGAACTATAGCAAAATTCTAAGCTGACTTTCGATATTATCCTTCCAACCATGCTGTAATCTATTCCGATAGTATCTATTCTAGGTCCAATGACCTCATCTCATCCAACACGACCACTCTAGTAACATGACACATCAATACAATCTAAAGCTATAACCCGTGCAATCCGTGCACCAATAAGCAACATTCTAAATATACTCAATCATGGAAAAAAATGACTCAGACGAGAGAACTGCCCCACAAGATTAACAAGTACCGCCACCCTACTTAAATCAATAACCATGGATAGGCAAATGGCACAATGCCACACAAAACCCGAAAGAACATAACCCATACGCCATCGACTATGCAATACCCAATTACTCATCTCGCTCAAATTCCGCTATAAAGCCCAAATAGAACTGCACCAGGTGTGCTCATAACCAACGAATCACAACTCCTCGTAGCATAGAAGAGTAACTCACAGATAGTTTCAGAACACGATTAAGCTCAACAACAACCAAATGGCACATCCCTCAACCATAGCAGTATGGAGCCAACCAATCCGACTCGGTATATAATACACATCCTAATTGGGCCTACCAATGGACCCCCAAATCGACTCTGATCACCCACAAATAGATAAATAACCCTCTGAAAGTCCACAATGACTGAATCATAACACATAATATCATCTGGCTAGGTTCGACCACAACCTCACAGTTCACAACCATGAAACAATCTGCTCCTGAGAACTCCCAGCCTCCAAATCCATAAAACACATGAATCGCCATACCTGATTCCATCTCCACCGCCCGAATGTCTAACACATCTCTCATACATGATCATCCCACGAGGAATACTTCTAAAATTCTTCCGTGCCATCTAGAAAAATTTGAATATCAGTAGTCGATCAACCAGGAGAGTGTCGCAATACCAATAAAGTATCCATAAATCAAAACACATTGCCCCTTCTACAATGTATACTATCATCAGGCCATACCGATTAGTAATATCAGTTACCTAGTCATCTGAAACCATCCATGCTGCCTACGAATCTATGCCCTTCCCTTCTAAACTGATATGTGACCTTGCACATGCAAATCTCAATCCCACACAACACCGCATCTACCATGCCATCCTGTGAAGAGTACAAGAATCTGATAATCAACTCTGAGTCCTAAGCAGAGTACATACTCGATCAGTCAGAAACCTTCAATTTGATTTCTTCCAGGAGAAATTCATTATACACCACATGCTCCTCATGCCAACAGGAAATATACATCTCGAACCTTGGTAAAAACCATTGAGAACTCTTCGAACCCATTTACACAAAACCAAGCTATCAGAACCGAATCTCTCTAACTCAACCCAGCCACGCAGGTTGCCAAAACCCAAGAGCATTGCCACAAAATACCTATAGAGACTAGCCACGTCGTAAGTACCCAAAGAACCGATTATATCCATTACTGTGCTAATCCAACCTACTACCACACTGTCCTATTTCTCCAAGTCCCTTCCAAATTTCCTTCAAATCAATACTTCTCCTTGCTGGAACACCACGATCCTTAACCAAAATTCACCACACAAGAGACCCTAGTATAAAACCACAACGTCCTAAGGCCCATAAGCCGCTGACTTCCCTCTTAAGCACCCCAAGGCACCACAACCGAGACACCCACTCTAAATATACCTTATGTGAACCTAAAACTGTTTCCTTCACCTTCTTGATACTAAAATGCACAATGATATAAAATGCCATAAGTCTCGACACCATCCAATGCAACTCCCAATTTCCAGCCATATACAAATCTTGAAAATTCCAAATCGCTACATATAAATCTTGAATCTATTATAACCATTCTCGAGAGTCATCCAATTTACTCAAATATCAATTAAACCGACCAAACGGACCGAACGACCTGTGCCCCATTAGCACATCAACACCCAAGGGAGTAAAGAGTAACCCACACTCCTAAGCAACCGAGCAAATTCGTACTCCATGTACACTACATCCTTCGCGAATAACCACTCAATTATTTTATGATTCTCATATACCCATAGAGTGTAATACAACCTGTATCCAGAAATTCCTTTACCCGAGTTATCCTCGATCTCGACCTCTGCAAGTCATAACTGAATCACCAGTATACCCCGAACCGAAACCAATATAACACATAATCGTGCAATTAACTCGTCGATTGCAGACTCCCCCACTTGGCTCAAAGCCATGGAATAAAACATCTGACTACTTACAATAACCATACCCCATTACTACCATAATACCACAATGATATTCCATTAAATCCTTCATCCGCTCATGCAACACAAACCATCTAGTACCTCAAATCATCTGCAAATCCCGCGTTCATCCTCGTGATGGTTAAGCCAACTTCCACAGGCGATCCAAACTCAAATTGCAACATATATCATTCACTAGTAAAAAAGAACTCTCTACAAAACATCTTAGGGATCATACAACCTCAGGACACCTCGCAGGAGATAACCCACCTGCTTTGCCTCAAATTGACATCTCTCTACACCCTTCCACAGTCACAACTACTATGCAATCACTTAATCTTCTCGATTCTGAACTCATCAACAAGACATGAGAATTTACTTCACTCCACAACTAAACATGAAAGATCCCTCAATACACCCATAACTCGAGATCATACACCAAATCAAGACAGAAATCAGACACCCCATAGTCCTTTCTACATCTCAAGTAAACTCTTCTCGTCATATTCGAACAATCTAAACACATCCCGCAGTCACATCATACTCACCACATAGTAATCCAATCACAAATTCCACTAATAGGGACACCACCGGACATATAAGTCCCAAAAGCACATGCTCACACAATCAAAATCTCCATGCTCAAGCTACAGTCAAAACCCGTCCTAAAGTCCTCCAGACTGGCCCATCATCAGCACGCCAAAATCACATCTCGCACCTCAACCATGGAATCATAAGCCGTCGATGCATAGCTAATACCGAGTGCTCATGTACGCATACGAATGCGTGGAAGGAATTCAAAGAGTTACGCTTTAAACTGAATCAATGCCGCACGATAAGGAAAGAAATATGAGAAGTATATCCTAAATGTCCTGTAGCCTCTCGAAGATTAGTATGGACGTCATCATACCGATCCGCAAGACTCTACTAGACACTTGCTTATGACTTGTAGAACCTATGAACCTAGGGTTTTGATACCAATCTGTCACGACCCTAAATACACTAGTCGTGATGGAACCTAACCCAACCCGCTAGGTAAGCCAATTAACCACTAACCAGTCCCAATAACAATTAATAAAGTGATTAACTAAAGAAATATCTGAATCTTATACATTCCCCAAGGACTGGTAGTACAAATCATGAGCTTCTAAGAATAAAGTTTACAAAGCTGAAATGAAGTAAATACATCATTTATTTGAAAAATACATTAATAGAGTTTTATAGATCTAAGGCTACCATGAACAAGAGGCAGCTACAACCGGGACGCAGGTACATCTTCAATGTCGACTCCCATCGATCATAGCAACATCAGCAGTCGGTATCTGCACGCAAGGTGCAGAAGTGTAGTATGAGTACAACCGACCCCATGTACTCAATAAGTAACAAACCTAACCTTAAATTGAAAGTAGTGACGAGCTAACACAAGGTCGGGTCCAATTCTAATATCCCACAACAATTCATAACAATATAATACAAGTAATAAAAGATATATCTCAGAAGTAAAATGCTTAGCTCGTTCACAGTTCCAGAAAGTAGTCATACTTTTCAAGTATCTTAGTCAAAACCCAAATCTTTTACCGAAAATGCAAAAAATATGAGTAAGTTTGACAATTGTAATTTGTCCAAATATCCTTTCCACAATAAATAAGATGTTTAATTTTCTTTCCAGATAGTAAGTGTGAAATACCTCTCTATGCCCACATATCAGTGTGTGTAAAAAGTCATGAATGACGTGATACCGTACAACATGAGAAAAAATGCATCTCTATGCTTGTATGTCAAGTGCGCATGCCAAATGCGATGCAAATCAGTGATAAATATCATATACATACTCTGAGAGTATCAATTCACTCCGTACTCCCAGTCACTCACCACTCGGCACTCGCTCTCAGCACTCAACACTCGACACTCGCATTCAGTAGATACCTGCGCTCACTAGGGTTGTGCAGACTCCGGAGGGGCTCCTACATCCCAAGCGCCATAATCCGCACGGACAACTCACGTGCCATAATATCAATATCTGGAATCACACGGACAACTCACGTGCTATAGTAAGGCAATCTGACATGTTGCGGCGTGCAACCCGATCCCATAATCATCCTCACAATCTGGCCCTCGGCCTCACTCAGTAATCAATCTTTCTAGTCTCTCGGGCTCACAATGTCATGATACCAGCCCGAAGACAATGATATGATGCATCAATAAATAACAACAGAGACTGAGATATGATATGCATGTGAATGCGTATGACTGAGTATGTAATGCAATGAAAGTAGATTACTCAAACCCAGAAATGACCTCAGTGGGTCCCAACAGGATAAGTATGAGGCCTAGACATGATTTCTAACATAATAACAGCTCGATAACTCTAGTACGTAGAGATTTCATAATTTCAGACAAGTTCAGGTAACTACACAGTACCACAGAAATAACGGAAATCATAGTTCACATGGTGCACGCCCACACGCCTGTCACCTAGCATGTGCGTCACCTCAAAATCAAACACATAACATGTATATTCAGGGTTCATACCCTCAGCTCCAAGATTAGAAGAGTTACTTACCTCAGACAAGCCAATACCAATGCCGAGCAAGCCAAACGACGCTCCAAAGATGCCATCCCGCGCGTTCCGACCTCCGAATAGTCCGAAACTAACCAAAAATAACTCAAGTACATCAAACAATGCTAAAGGAACTAATCCCGATCGAAAAAGATCAAATCTTGAATCAAAAGCCCAAAACCGGCCAAAAGTCCACCCTGAGCCCGCACCTCGGAACACGACAAAAGTTACAAAATCCAACAACCCATTCAATTATGAGTCCAACCATACTAGTTTCACTCAAATCTGACTCCAATTCGATGTTCAAAACTCAAATATTCATATTACGAAACGTTTGGCCAAAAAACCCAATTTTCTCTATAAAATTCACAATCCAATTACCAAAAACGAAGGTAGATTCGTGATATAAGATTAAAAATGAGTAGAGAACACTTACTCCAAGTTATATGGAAAATCTCCTATCCAAAGTCGCCCAATCCGAGCTCTAAAATCCAAAAATGAAGATAGAAACCAAAGACCTCGAATTATAGGTTCTGCCCAGCGATTTCCGCATTTGCGGAAAATTCGTCGCACATGCGACCATTGCTTTTGCGGAAAAATATTGCATCTGCAAAAAATGGCCTTGCTCAGCAACCCCCGCACCTGCGGTATCAAACTCCGCATCTACAAAGACACTCGCACCTGCGCTACCACTCGACGCACATGCGCATCCGCACCTACGCCCTTTTCTCCCCTTCTGCGGGCCTCCTCATCCAGCTCTCATCTCGTATCTGCGATGCCTTTGTCACTTCTGCGGCCATCGCACATACGTAAAACCAGCCGCAAGTGCGACCACACCAGAACCAGCAGCCTTCAGCAATGCACTATGCAACGAAAGTGATCCAAACCTCGTCCGAAACTCATCCGAGCCACTCGGGTCCTCGTCCGAATATATCAACAAGTTCAATAACATAACACGGACCTACTCGAGGCCTCAAATCACATATAACAATATCAAAATAATGAATCACACCTCAACTCGAAATCAATGAACTTTGAAATTTCAAACTTTCACAAGCGATGCTGAAACCTATCAAATCGCGTCCGAATGACCTCAAATTTTGTACACAAGTCACATTCGACATTACGGACCTGCTCCAACTTTCGAAATCTGACCCCGATATCAAAAAGTCCACTCCCGGTCAAACTTTCCAAAATTTTTACTTTCGCCATTTCGAGCCAAATTCAACCACGGACCTCCAAATCACAATCCGGACGCGCTCCTAAGTCTAAAATCACCCAACGGAGCTAATAAAACCATAAAAATTTTAATCCGAGGTCAAATGCTAAAAAGTCAAACTTGGTTCAACTCTTTCAAATTTAAAGCTCCCTAGTTGAGAATCATTCTTCCAAATCAGTCCCGAATAACCTGAAAACCAAAATTAACGATTCACACAGATCAAAATACATCATACGGAGCTACTCACGCCCGTAAACTAACGAGCGAAGTGCAAATGTTCAAAACGACCGGTTGGGTCATTACAAGGAGCTAGCATAAATAAAAAAACAAGAAGAATCCTAGATTAGAATGTATCTGAGGTAAATTAGTAAATAACATTGTTGAATCATACAATTAGTAAAGAGCTAATTCGACTGGCCACTATCAAAGAAACAAAGTGATGAACGGAACATCAAAATTATACGGAAAGACAATTGCGCAACAATATTTTGTAGCGGAATTCACTGTAATTGGACATTGACGTACCATTTGCACATAGTCAAAAGGTACACCTACTACCAGCAGGGAAGCCTGCATAGTCTACGATAAGGCATCTGCAACAAACCCAACAACCATTGCAATCGCTACCGGAGCTGCAACTGCTCTCACATGTTATAAAATCATTAAGTTGAGGGAGTAGTCTTCTCTCGAGCTGTGAGAAATCATAATGATTAACTTCTCATGTTGCCAATACTTGTGTCTTTGATTAACTGAAATATTTCACAATAATAATTACTAAAAATCAAATAATTGATGGTCTAACATGAGAAGACACACATTCAAACGATAGACATACAAACACACTAACACCTGTTAATGCATATGAAATAACATTTGGAGCTACATACAGTCATTTAAAAGTTAAGAGAGATATATACTGACTAGTTATTGCCATGAGAAGAATACAGAGCACAAAACTAAAGTTGAGCAATGTCATGTTAGCAACAATATACAATGTATTAATGAGATTTTGTGTGAGCATTGCATCCTAAAGGGAACAATTTATAGACTCCTCGTGAATGAATTGGAACTCTCGCTATTAGGCCGGGGGATCATCCACTATTAATCGAATGAGCCCAATCTCTTTAGCATATCATTTGTTGGTCGATATCTCCTGTCTTTCTACGGGGGCTCCTCGTTCTGCAATAGTGATCTATTTCGTCAATTTCGCTATCAAGTTATCTGTTACATTGTCTTTTCCTAGCAAGATACGTCAAGTTCTCCTTCTGCTTACCTATCTCCAGGTACTCAACTTTCCAACAACCAGAGTGCCTTGAGTACTCGTACTAGACAAATTAATCCCCTTTTCCCGCATTAGGTACGCGTAGAAAAATGATCATCGATCATCTCAAAAGAGGTCATCAAGCTAAATTTCTCTTGGTACCTGGACAAATGCCTTAGGATATAGAGACCATAGTTTTATATTAATGCATAACCTGAGTTTCCTGCTACTATTATGTACATGTAAATCTAGGATCTGCAGTAGCATATTTTTCGTATGATCAAATGTGATGAATATTAATGAGAAATATTACCAGAAATTCAATAAAAAAATTTAAACTACAAAATTTATACTCCACCTAATTTGAACCTAACATGAAAATGTATACCATAAAAATGAAATTCTGTACAGTTTTTTAATAAAGTAAACTATGCTAGTAGCTCATAAAATAATTTAGTGCTCATATCAAATTACAGAATTATATGGATCAATGATCACATGCATCATTAGAGAAAAGGGGATCTGAAATTATGACAAACTCTTTAGTTTTAATTGGGGCAACCTATGCATGTGAATCATTTAAATGACGTCTTTGTTTACCCGCAAAACGGTACAATTTTATACGTGGTTTATAAACAAGTGAATTAACTTGATCCAAAAATAATAGATGAATTAGACAAAAATGTAAGACAACCTTGAAATTGAAATAAAACGGCAGATATCTTAGTTCCGGGCACAGAGCTACCGGAGGCAGTCAGGACAATATAAATAAGCAAGAAAATAAAATGTTATTGAGCTTTTGATAGAATATAGTATATGTTTGTCAGAAAAATTCTCCCCTTACAATGATGGTAGAACCCACTATTTATAATTCTACCTAGGGAACAAGGTCCTAAGATCAAACCCCTCTTAAATGATAATTATGAGGGCCATTGAAGAGTATAACGCTAGGCAGTAAATGCCTTATTCTCTGCAACGGACCGTGCACTTAATACTATAGAATATTCTTCATTAAATGCTACTAGGGGGTAGACATGTATTTCGTCTTTATGAGTATCTTTCTCTCTGATAACAAGCAAGATTATTGCCCTGGGGCCCGACTGTCTTGTGTCTTCGGCTCCACGTATCACTCTTTTATGCTAACATTAAATATGAACACATTTTACCCCATACAGATAGTCCCCCTGCTTTCCGGTGGCATAACTTTGTGTCACCGAAAAGTTGGTAGAGATACCTTTCTTGCCGAAAAATTCTCTGACCCCCTTTGAAAAGTTTTTGACGGTTGATTAGATGCACGTCTCTCCGCATTTAATGCCCCGAACACACGTCATCCCACGATTCAGCATCGCTTTTTCCGGTTACTGAGGTAATTATGGCCACAATTTTAGCCCCTATTCCTTTACTTATACGCATCAAACTTCTTCATTTATACTTCCTAATTCTCCAAACTTTCTCAAACTCTCTTTATTCAACTCGTACTTGGCTTCAACCTTTCTTTAACCTTCTTCTTCTTCAGAGAAACTCTTCCTTCCTTTATGATAAAATGGCTTCTTCTTCAAAAACAACCCTAGTTCCTCAAAGAACAAAGGTAAAGCCGATGATGCTGCTCCTCCTACATTGAGCTCCATCATCCCAAGAAGTCTTGTCACTACTAAAAACTTCGAAGAAAAGTTTCCTTCCGCTAACCCTCGTACGTGGGCCATTGGCGTGTACCCTTCTTCCATCCGTCCTTATAGCATTTCCGCTATGAAGGAAGACTGCCATTGCCAGGATTTAGACATTATAGCTCCTGATCTGGCGGAGCGGATAACCCTACACAAGAAGGGTTTCACGTATTTTTATATGTATCCCTTCATTTTGGGGCCATTCTCTTTGAGCGCGGAGCTTGATACCATTATTATGGAGTTTTGTATCAGCTACCAGGTGTGCCTGGCACAAGTAAGTCTTTTGTGTGGAGGACAGTCGCTTGTCTTCGGTGTTTTTTTCCAGGAGACGGGAGAGGAGCTAACCCTAGCTCTCTTAATGAACCTTTATTCCCCCAAGATTTTTCGTGGGGGAATGATATATTTCAGCAAACGTGGCCATCATGCTCTACTAGCCAGCATGGATGATGATAACGACCGTGGATGGATAGAACAGTTCATTGCAGTTGCCACCAAAGACATCATTCGGGCCACAGCTTCATCCTTTCCGAAGTTGTAGAACCACACTCGTAAGTTCATCGTTTGTCTCTTCTTCTAGTTAAAGATCATCCCATGTTGTTGTTGATTCTTCTTCTTTCATTTGTTTCAGCGACTCGGTGGGTTCCGCCGAGGGTTGAAGGCTTGGACTAGTGGGTCCAAAAGAGTTTGGACGTTACTACGCCCGAGACCCGTACGTGGAAGGAACTAGCCCTTAAATACGGGTGGAAGGCCAAAAATCATGGTAGGTTAAGCTCATCTTGTTTTTCCCTTTTGTATAAGAAAGTTGATTAGCCTCTCTCTCCTGTTGAATTCAAGTCTACCCCAGGGCTCAATTGTCATCTCCGAGGAAGACGTTTTGGCTAATCCTACTGACGCGGTGAGGCTGCTGCAGGAGGCTTTTACCCGAACAGGTGTCTCCGGGCCTGCTTTTGGTGCAAGTGCATCTTCTTGGAGTCCCCGGCTGGAGAACAAGCAACCAAAAAGAAGACGTTCCTTGGCGGTCAGTGAAAAAACAAAAAGGCAAAGAATGCCGGAGTCATCTCTGAAAGTTGTGGTGATGAGCCCCGCACCCGAGCCGGCCATAAACACCGTAGTGATCGACGATGATGGAGAAGTCAACGAGGAGGGTGGCTTCTCTACATAGAAGACGACTACTTTCCTCAGCTCAACAGAATGGTCAATCTGTTGAGTCAGTTACACCAACCCAGGACAATGCCTCGGCCCTCTGGGGGGAGTATGATATGGTAGAAAATGCCAACTCCCGTTTTCGAGTCCAAGTCGCCGTGCCCGGTACCGTGAGGCTGAGTACCGAGTCTCTGCCATCTTTTGTTGATGAGCAACCAACAACCAGCACTACATTTGCCACATCTGCTTCACCATCAGCTTCATCTCCTTCTTCACCAACTCTGCCTTCGCCACCAGTGATCACGTCGAAAGAACACCTCAAAATAAGTATGAAACGGTCGTATGCAATAATAGAAAATAACTAAAAGTCCAGGTCGAATCCATAGGAAGCTAAGATGAGAGTTAGGGGTATATATTTCGAATTGAGCAATTGGATTTTCTAGATTGCACTTCCACAATAAGGATTTGTTTTTTATTTCTAATTTTACTCTAATGATTGCAAAAATAAAGAAAGAAGACTAGAGATAATTATTTTTACGGTTTTTCCAAATGGATAAAAAGCCTAGGGCTGTGACCATGACCTATGTGTTTTCCTAATGGGATGAAGACTTTAATGCTTATGTTGTTGATTGGGGTGTATTATAGCTATCAACTCTAAATTACCCACTAATTACCTCTCGGTCAGAGAGTGGTTTTGCCCACTTTGGCTTTCTTAAGACCAAATGGGTATCACCCAAACAGTTGATAAAAGCTCAAGTCGGGTTATTACTATCTCTAGGTTGATCCCTTTAATTGGGTAAATCAATCTTTTGATTGACCCAACTCCTTGTTAGCTACATTAACCTAGACTAGATCTTTCTTTCTCAAGCAGAGACTAAGTCAAATAGGCATGAATCAATATTTACAACATTAATTCTAAAATTGAAGCATGAACTAGGCTAAATAATCAACACCCAATCATAAACAAACACTAAATTAGATATCCATAAGGTTTGTACACTAGACTCATAATGGGATTTGAAGAAAACAACGAAGAAAAACTAACTAAACTCATAATGAAAGCTTAAAATGATTAAATATATTATGAATACACCAAAGTAAAGTAAAAGTTCCTCAAATAGTAAAGAAAACGGCTACAACAACTTCAGAGGTTCAAACTTGACCTATTTTTGTGAAACTCGTCTATTTATACAAGGATAAAAATTTTGGACAATTCCATGTGCTGTCCGCTTGTCCTCGGGAGGTTCTGCGGCCGCACAATTCCATGCGCGGTCCGCATATTTCTTCATATGGCAGGAGCTGGAGTTCTGCGGTCGCGAGGCATTCTTCTGCAGCCGCATATTTTTAGACTACGACCGCAAGGCAACTCATCTGCGGACCGCAAAATTAGGACTGCGGCCGCAAGACACTCTTCTATGGCCGACACAATTCTTGTGCAGTACGAAATTCACAGAGGCTCCCGGACTTGGTATTTTTGCATACTCTCTGATCTTCGACTCTTAGCGTAGCTTTGCGGCCGCACAATTCATATGCAGTCCGCTCTTTGCGCAAATGTCTGCTAGAATTTTCCTCTTTGTTTGCGGCCGCAGATGGAATTCTGCGGTCCGTAATTTCTTTTGCGGCCGCTGAATTCCTTCTGCGGACTGCACATTTGTGCTTCTGCGGTCTTTATTACCTTGTGCTTCAGACTACTCCTTTTTATGTCGGATTTCATCTCGGGAGACCAACTTCCAGCATTCCTGCAATTTTGCATAATTTTATTAGTTTCGGAAACACAATTCAATGCTTTTAAACTAAAACTAAAGCTAAAAGGCGTTAATAAGCAGTCAAAATCCCCACTTATCAACTCCCTCAAACTTAAGTGTTTTCTTGTCCTCAAGAAATAAATTAGTTTCCACCTCCAAACGTTAAGGATCATTTCAGTAAGCCAAAGGTGATCCATCCACACATCAGTTGGGACCAACAATTACCCACACTACTCATGTATTATCAACAAGGCGACAAGTTAAACATTCATGCACATATAGTTCTAATGTGACATTTGAGCTTTACGAATTGACTTTACTCATCAAGGACTCTTGCTCTATCATGTAGGTCATAGTGGACTCCAAACTCTTCCTCTGCTACTTTCCATTTTCCTATCTCACTTAAGAAATTTAGCACTCAATCTAAAGATTTATGAAAGGTTCACTCATCTCACTCAAGAGAATGTCGCAAGTACGACTTCAAGTACCATAGGCTTGCCCCTCATGTAGATTGCCACTAATGTAAGCTCATTCGGCTTGAAATCAAGTAGGGCTTCTTTCGGGATGTAATAAAGTCTTTTGGATTAGGGTTGGATACAATATGGGTGAGTGGTTATACCTTTCCATAAGCACCCCATTTTTTATTTCTCGGCTCACACTTTGCCAATTCTTTGAGGCACTTTCTTTTCCTTGGGGTACTAGAGGGACTTAACATCACTCTTTCTTGATCATTACATTCATTTTCTCCTTCTTTGATTTCTCCATGTTTGGGATCATTACCTCTCTTTTAATCCTTTCAACTCTTCCACTTATTCACTTTTTTGTATTTTTCTTTTTGTTATATTCTTTTCTTGCCTTTCCTTCTCATCATTTCTTTTTTTTTTCTTTTTGTGCCTTGATACCTTTTTCAATTCCTCGTCTCTCCCCCAAACTTACGTTTTTAGCCATTTGTTTCACAAGAGTGTTAAGGAAAGCTCGGTTTCCAAGAGAAGGTCACGACAAAATGGATCAACGCTTGTAACATAGTTGTCAAATGAGAAAGGCTCTAGGCTCAAAGGGATTGACTAGGGATAACAACATTGGTAGGCAATAGAAAACTCAAACGGGCCAAGGAAAGCCTACAATCACTTCTCAAGCCAAGCAAAACTTAAGATTTCGCCTTAAAATACATTCGGGGCAAGTTCTAGACCTTTCGCACGGGTACTTGGACTTGCAACAAAGAATCTCACCCCTCACACAACTAGATTGTTAAAAATGATAGAGTCAAGGGCCTAGAACGATCACATTCAATATTGAAAATCACTATGGTTCAATTAAATCACTTGATGGTTGCCAAAGTCAACACAAGAGTCACTAACTAGAGCTATATCTTTCAAAAATCTTGTTTCTAACCATAAGCACGTAGTTAAGTGTGTTGGTACCAATTGAAGTATGTTTGACTCTTTGAGTATGACTTAATTATGCATTTTTATTCATTACTACTACTATTATTACCTAAACACCAAAAACGGACACATTCCCTTAAGAAGGTTGCCACGCCATCCATCGTTGAGACGAGTCATCCGGTTCACACAACAACTACCTTTGGAAAGAACCGAGGCATTAAGAAAACCAAAGGCTTATTATCTACTAGAACATCAAAATAAGCTACTAAATCAAACAAAGAAGCTACTAACTCAAACTAAGAACTAAAAAAGGAACAACAATAAAGAAGTTAATAAATAAAATCTATTGAATACACATAATGAGAGAAAAAGAGAGAACATATACAAAATAATAAAGAAAAAGAAAATAATATCAAGTTATTACAGGCCAAATGTCTCAGAATGTACCAAATAAAATAAAAATAAACTCCACCCCTCTGAATAAAGATAATCATTGTCCCCAATGCTTAACAAAATAAGAGTAAAAGAGGGGAGAGAGTGAAGAAAACTCCCTATGGCTCATTGGACATCTTTGTGTCCCCATCAATGTCACCGCCCTCAGTCTCATCCAACTGAATCTCATCATCCTCAACTCTGGGTGTGACTGGGTTGGTGAACATCTGACGTACTGCCTCGGCAGTGTCAGCAACAGAGTCTGGCTTCTCAGACTGGCCATCTAGTGCCACCGGTACTAATAGTGCTGCAGGAACTGGGTCGGAAGGGTGTGGCTCGATCAACATGTCAAAGGGGATATCTACGGCTGCAGCAAGCTTGGTCATCTGTCTCTGGAGTTTGTCCACTGACTTCTTGCTGGCCTGGGACTTTCTCATCTTCTTTACTTCTTTTCCCAGCTCTTCGATCATTGACCCGTGCTGTACCAAGGTAACCATGATGATGTTCTGGTTCTCTAGGATCTTCTTCAATATCTCCTCCACTGTTGGGGGAAACTGAGGTGCATGAATAGTAGACCGTGTTGTAACAATACTGGATAAGTTAGACAACTTTGCAGTTACTGTCTGCATCCAGTTGCTGAGGCTCGCCAATGTCTAGGAGACTCGCAGCGCAAAAAGTAGAGCAGTTGGCATAGGCACCGGCTTCAAAGCCGAAGTGTAAATTGTGGCAAGAGTTGCAGAAGGGGTTATGGATGTGGTGGAGGCAGAGCTGCGGCACTAAAGGAAGGCTCGGACGAAGTGGATGGAACATCAACTGCCTCTGCAACTACCATAACTGGCTCATCAGACTGGCCTGTGGTGGTCGATGAGTGACCTTTTCTTTTCGGGTTGTTCGCATCCATAAGTGAGTACCATGAGAAAGGCTTCTTCGGCCTCACCTTTGTATCAAAATCCCTTGGTTCCACCCCTGCATCCGTAAGATACTCTGTAATGGTGTTGGGGTATGGGTAGGAAGAGTCAACCTAACGGGCGATCACTGAAATGTTGGTTGACATCATGGCACCCACATTGATAGGGTGCCCGGCCATAATAGAGGAAACTAAGACTGCCCGAAGAATCAGCAAGTAAGTCTCATTTTGACTCGGGTCCAGTTTGCTGTAGAAAAATGATTGCCACCCTTTTGCTTCGAAGCTCAGTGTGCTCCGGTGGATAGGAACCCCAGCGGTGATCCATGGTAGTGGTGGTCGTGGTGTAGTTAGAATCTCCGCTAACCAAGGATGAACTGCATCCCCAAGTGCACACTTTTCCAGGTATTCTTTTGGCTCGACATCATCAAAGCCTAAGTATGTGTTCAATGTGTGTTGATCAAATCGCACTTTGAGGTTTCGCACTTTTGTCACCTTTGTCCCCTTTTTGATATGCGCAACATTGGCGTAGAATTTCCAGACAAGGTGTTCCTTAGCATCCACCACACTCTGAGTAAATCACGTCCACCCTTTGCGTTCTCTAACTGCCTCAGCACAGTCGGGTTGTACCTCTGTAAATCTGTCGGTAAGAACTGTCGCTCAAGTGTTAGCGACCTTGCCGGCCACCATGTGCAAAAACTAGTGAAAGCTGCTGGGCTGACGAATCGGTCCTCCCAAACCTCTATCTTCTTTGTTCTTTCAGTCCCAGTAGTTGTGGCATCCCCCCCCTACCATTATCGGGTATGTCCTGAATGGGTGTATCCTGCGTCATAGAGACCGGTGCTGCTGAAGGCTCAGAAGCCCGACTAGCACTTTTCAATCCCTCGGAAGTGTTGTGTGATGGGGATGGCTCGTCCCTAAATTGAAATCTCTCTGACGGCCTGGACTGTTCTACCGGTTATTCCTGAACAGAGGCTGAGTTGCCCTCTGATATGTCCCTAGACGGGGCGTATGAACTCGTCTCGGAGAGATATGTACCTCTGCCTCTCCCGGCTATTATCTTTTTTCTAATTTCCTGTTGTTGGGCAATAGGTAATGCTCTCTTGCCTCGTCCCCGAGAAGGTTCACCCCTCCTTTTGGAAGTTTTGCCTCTGCCTCTATATCGAACCATTGTCTGTATCAAGCAAAGGCGGTTGTTAGTTGCAATTCAATGTTAAAGCATACACAGAGAAAGGCAAGAATACGCTAGAAAATACAGTGAGGGTCACAGACACAGTATGCTTACATGGAAAGGATCTGCGGTCCACATAATTTTATTGCGGCCGAAGATGAGGCCTTGCAGACCACACATTTTAGCTTTGCGTCCGCAAAAGTGAAATGCGGTCCGCACAATTTCACTTGCGGCCGCATCTTAGAAACCCAAAATATGCCAACTCTCTGATGACAGAGAATTGGCTGATATACGGTCGCAACATGATGCGGTCTGCACAATTAGACATGCGGCCACATTTGAGTCACACAATGCAGACTCTCTGATGACAGTGAAAAGGCTGTTCTGCGGCCGCAATGGAAATTCTGCGGTCCGCACAATTTTCTTGCGGCCCCATACCCATTTCTTTACTAAAGCTGCCCTATAATCAACTTCTGCAGACCGCACAATTTCAGGTGCGGCCGCAGAATTCAAAATATACGAACAATTTAGTATTTCAATCTAGGGTTTGCAATTTTGGGGCAAAATTTGACACGGTAACAACATAAAAGCATGAAAATACGTTAACCTAGTCCCCATAGAACATGTACTAGCTAACCCAATACAGATTTACCCCCACATGAATGCACAATTGAATTCTATTAACAAATGGAATCAAAATAATTAAAAAGCTACAAATTAAACTAAAAAAAGAAAAAATTCTAACAAGGAATTTAAGCATACCAGATGTGAATGAGTGCAAGGGATGCGTTATCACAATTGTTGGGCGTGTGGGCAGATGATTCACCAACAAATTTTACTATAGTGCAAGTTTTGTGCTCAGAGAGGGACAAGTGTAACAATTGTCGTGGCCCTCTATTTATACTATTGAATTTCTAAGGGAAGGAGGAGTGAGTGCGCCCGCACAATTGCAGTTGCGGTCCGCACTCTGTTACCTGGTGAGCTTAATTGATCATAGGTGCCAAAAATTGATCATGTCCAAAGCACACCTCAAAAGAGGTATGAAACGGTCGTATGCAATAATAGAAACCTAACTAAGAGTCGGGGTCGAATCCACATAGAGCTAAGATGAGAGTTAGGGGTATATATTTCGAATTGAACAATTGGATTTTCTAGATTGCACTTCCATAATAAGGATTTATTTTCTATTTATAATTTTACTCTAATGATTGAAAAAATAAAGAAAGAAGGCTAGAGATAATTATTTTTACGGTTTTTCCAAATGGATAAAAAGCCTCGGGTTGTGACCATGGCCTAGGTATTTTTCTAATGGTATAAAGACTTTAATGCTTGTTTTGTTGATTGGGGTGTATTATAGCTATCAACTCTAAATTACCCACTCATTACCTCTCAGTCAGAAAGTAGTTTTGCCCACTTTGGCTTTCTCAAGACCAAATGGGTATCGCTCAAAAATTTGATAAAAGCTTAAGCCGGGTTATTACTATCTCTAGGTTAAACACTTTAATTGGGTAAATCAATCTCTCGATTGACCCAACTCCTTGTTAGCTAAGTTAACCTAGACTAGGTCTTTCTTTCTCAAGCAGAGACTAAGTCAAATAGGCATGAATCAATGTTTGCAACCATTTATTCTAAAATTGAAGCATGAACTAGGCTAAATAATCAATACCCAATCATAAACAATCACTAAATTAGATACCCATAAAGTTTACATACTAGGATTGGGTCACAACCCTAGTAAAAGTCTAGCTATTCATAATGGGGTTTGAAGAAAACAAGAAAGAAAAACTAATTAAACTCATAATGGAAGCTTTAAATGATTAAATCCATTGTGAATACATCAAAGTAAAGTAAAACTTCCTAAAATAGTAAATAAAAACGTCTACAACAACTTTAGAGGTTCAAACTTGACCTAATTTTGTGAAACTCCTTTATTTATACAAGGCTGAAAATTTCGGACAAAAATGCCTCTCGGGAGGTTCTGCGGCGGCACAATTCCATGTGCGGTCCGCAAATTTCTTCATCTAGTGGGAGCTGGAGTTCTGCGGCCGCGAGGCATTCTACGGCCGCACATTTCTGGACTACGGCCGCAAGGCAACTCTTCTGCGGTCCATATATTTAGGACTGCGGCTGCAAGGCACTCTTCTGTGGCTGCACAATTCTTGTGCGGTCTGCAATTCACAGAGGCTCCTGGACTTGGTCTTTGTGCATACTCTCTGATCTTCGACTCTTAGCCCAGCTTTGCGGCCGTACAATTTATGTGCGGTCCGTACTTTGCGCAAATGTCTGCTAGATTTTTCCTCTTTGTTTGCAGCCGCAGATGGAATTCTACGGTCCACAATTTCTTCTGCGGACCGTACATTTGTGGTTCTACGGTCTTTATTGCCTTGTGCTTCGGACTACTCCTTTTTTAGTTAGATTTCATATCGGGAGATCACATTCCAGCATTCCTGCAATTTTGCATAATTTCATTAGTTTTGGGAATACAATTCAATGCTTTTAGACTAAACTAAAGCTAAAAGGTGTTAATAAGCAGTCAAAATCCTCACTTATCAACCAGCAACTGCTACATCATCTCCACCGGCTGCAGCTGTCCGAGAGGAGGATGTTCCTCTTCCCAGTCCCCAGTTCACGGGAATTTTTTTTGTTTTTCTAGGCCAACTTCCTTGCTTCCAAAGGTCTTCAAAGGCTGATTCTTGATAAGGAAATATTACCTCCGAGCGGGATCAACTTTTGGCCGAGCGAGACCAGACTGTTGCTTACCTCTCAGAGCTGGAAGCACGAACTGCTGAGGCCGTTGAGTTGGAGGCTCAGTTGCAGCAAAATGAGCAATAAGTAGTGACCCTTAGCCAAGAGGTTGCCCCATTAAGGGCACAATTTGAAGAAACTAGGGCCAAATGGGTTGAAGTCCATAATGTCGTTCTTGCTGCATCCGATCATGAGGCTGCCTCTGCTGAAAGATTGAGTAATTTGGAGGCCGCCTTAACCTCCAAAGCATAAGAGCTTGTTGGTGCCGAGGAAATGTATGTCTGGTTGGAGGAGAAGCATAAGAAGATCATAGAGCATAATAAAATCTACAGCTTCACTGTCCGTGATTTTGATGTCAGCCTTCGATCCATGAGATCTGTGCGGGACAACCTTTCTGCTGAGTTTGGCCACCTTAAAGAAGAACTTCAGCACCGAGCGGTGATAAGTAGGGATTTTGACTGGTTATTAGCATCTATTAGCTTTTATTTTAGTCCAAAAATATTGAATTGTGTTCCCGACTAAAAAAGGAGTGTTCCGAAGTACAAGACGATAAAGGGTGCAAAAGAAAAGATGTGCGGTCCGCAGAAGAAATTGCGGATCATAGAATTCCATCTGCGGTCGCAAACTAAGCAGCAGAACCCAATAGGATTTTCAGCAATGTGCGGATAGCACATGAATTCTGCGGCCACAAAACTGGGCTTTCACTGACAAAGATTCAAAGTTCAGAGAATACGCAAAAAAAGACCAAGTCCCAACGCCTTTGTGAAGTGCGGACCATACAAGAATTGTGCAGCCACAGAAGTTGCTTCGCAGCTGCAATCCAAAAATGTGCTGCTGCAAAACTCACCTTCTTGCCAGCTGAAGAAATCTGTGGACCGCACATGGAATTGTGCGGCCGCAGAACCTCCCGGGGGATATGTTTGTCTGCAATTTTTGGCCCAGTATAAATAGACGAGTTTCACAAATTTAGGTCAAATTTAAACATTAAAAGCTGTTGTAGTCGTTTTGTTTTACTACTTTAGGAAGTTTGATATTATTTTAGTGTTTAAACAATAGATTTCATCATTTTAATCTTTCATTATGTTTTTAATTAGCTTTTCTTCTTTATTTTATTCAATTCCCATTATGAGTAGCTAGATTTTTACTAGGGTTGTGATCCAACCCTAGTGTGTAAACCTTATGGGTATTTAATTTAATGCTTGTTTATGATTGAATGTTGATTATTTAGCTTAGTTCATGCTTCAATTTTAGAATTAATGGTTGCAAATATTGATTCATGCCTATTTGACTTAGTTTTTACTTTGAGAAAGAGGGACCTAGTCTAGGATAACTTGGCTAACAAGGAATTGGGTTGATTGAGAGATTGATTAGCCTAATTAAATGGTTCAAACTAGAAATAGTAAGAACCCGACTTGAGCTCATATCAACTATTTTGCTTGATATCCATTTGGACTTGAGAAAGCTAAATTGGGAAAAATCACTCTTTGAGCTAGAAGTATTGAGTGGGTAACGTAGAGTTAAGAGCTATAATACACCCCAATCAACAAAATAAGTGTTAATGTCTTTATCCCATTAGGCAAACACCTAGGTTATGGTTACATCCCTAGGCCTTTAAACTATTTGGTAAAACATCAAAAACATTCATCTCTAGTCTATTTACCTTAGCTTGCTATCATTAGAGTAATAGTAGAAGTATAAATCAAAACTCTGTTGTGGAAGTGTAATTTTAGGTAGTCCCTTCGCTTGCTTCAAATATATACTACTGACACCCCTTATAACCCCCAGTAGATTTGACCCTGACTCATAGTTGGGTAATTATTATTGCATACGACCGTATCATATCTCTTATTGAGCTGTGTTGTGGACGTCACCAAGCGGCTTCCCTCATTGTTGAAAAAATATATGCTATGTACAGCATGAGGAGAAAAACCTTGGAAGAAGCCAAAGCGGGAGTTAGCTGCAAAAAGGGGTTAGCTACAAAAAGGCCCCTTAAGCTGGAGTTAGCTGCAAAAAGGGGTCTTCAGTCCGCATGATGCTATCGTTTCTTCTGGTTCCGATTCTGAGTTTTAGGGAACTGAAAAAGAACCAGAAGGCGATGATGCCGAAGGCCAAAATGATGAAGGCCAAGATATCGAACCGGCGGCGGATCTACCCACTTCTCCTGGGGGCGTAGATGTTTCTCTTCCTCCGGGTTCCGGAGATGCAACAACTTATTTTTTGCTTTCTTTTTCACACTTTTATAGTTGTGTTGTTTAGCACATTTATTGTAAATAGAGACACTTTTTCGTTCAAGTATAAGTTTTTTTCTTTGCATCCTTTTGTTTAAGTATTTGCTCAAGTTTGCTCTTTGCGTCTTTTTTCGTTTAAGTGTTTGCGCAAGTTTTACTGTTTGCGTCTAATTGTGCAAGGCTTCAGATGATTTTTCCCTGAAAGCATTTGAATTTCGGGCATAAGTTCTTCTGAAATCAACCCTTTAACGTGAGAGTTTTCATAAAAGAGGGCCCTCTTATGTTTACGGTGCTCTAGAAAAGGATGTCTCATGTTCATTACGGCACTAGCATTTGAAGTAGTTGTTTAACTTTCAAATGATAAAATCAATTCATCGTTCAGACAAGAAACAAGATAGAAATAAAAGGAATTTACTTTATTCCTTCCGTTTTCAAAAATACATAAGCATTCATTGTACTAAAATGAAATTGCCATTTCTTGTGGCTAACTTGTACAACTTGTTTCTACGGGGCTGGCCGCGCAGTCTCCGGTCCGATGATACAACGATATTTTTGATTTTCGTATTCTAGTCGACTTGGTAGTTATTGTTGTTGTATCCTCATATCATTTCCTCCAGTGTTCAAATGCGAAGAATGCAAATTTGTACACTGGAAGTTTTTCTCCTTCAAGGATTCCACTAGTGAATTGCTAGATAATCTTCAGTTCGCTAGCAAACTTTACTTACCCTTAGGAATTTATGTTATCGACCCAAAGATTATCTAACAATCCCCCAGTGGCATGCCCTTGCGAATGGTCGGGTAGTATTTGTTCGACAACAAACTTTACTTCCTGGTAGGAACTTTGCTATCGAGCAAAAGACTATCTAACCGCTCTGTAGTGGTTCTTTGCTTGTGTGCCTTATCACTTAAAGGTATTATTGCTGCTGTTAAAACTTCCTTCGTAGTATGCTTTTCGTTGATGCCTTGTTAAAAATCTTGCTAGAAAAACTTAATTGGGACAAAAACTGGACGAAGGGAAAAAGAGTGCAGCACATACATTCAGTACATGCGATGTTTATCAGCAATAGTATCTCTTGAGGTGTGCCACGTTCCAGTTTCTTGGAAACTTTTCTCCATATTGATTTTCTAACTCGTATGACCCTTTCCCGATGACAGCTGAAACCCGGTAGGGGCCTTCCTATTAATACCCAATTTTGTCCCCATAGTTTTTTAAATAGCATATATACTTTCAAAATGTCATCTTTGCATCATTATTTAATTTTTCATAATTTTTAGAGATTTAAATTGATTTTCTTGTATTTAATTTACTCAAATATTTATTAATTACCCCTTCAGATTATTTGTGATGACTTAATCATCCAAATTTATTGCTTACACCTACATATAGGCTCTATATTATTTTACTTTATTTTATATAATTATATTTGCATTTTATACTATTTACACATTATTTGCAATAATAGCCTATAAATAATATTTTATTTAGAAAAATAATTATTTATTTTGTTATTTAGAGTTTTTGTTATTATATTATGATACAAATGGCAGCCCACTTTCTCCTCCAAAATATTCTAGACCCAAAATTACTCGCATCAAACTTGGCCCAAACTCCTATTGGTCCAATAACTCCTAGCACCAATTAACCCCTTAGCTAATAATCCCAAAATCCTCTTTCCAACTTTTGTCCAAGGACAACCCGTCGGCAATCCTCACCGGCAAACGACCACCTCTTTCTTCCTTAATTTGTTACTTTATTTTTCTTAAATATTCTTTATTTTCATTTCCTTTTTCCTGTTGTAGTTTCTTTCCTTTTTCTTATGGTAATTCATTTCCTTTCTTTGTAATTTCTTGCCTTAATGATTCTTCGTCATCAAAGATTTTAGCTATATTTTTAGTTTAAATTGATATTACACTGGAAGATTTGAACGCTCCTTCTTCTATTAGATGAATCTAGACAAGTGTTGAGGTAAGTGCTTCCTCTATTCTTCCTCTTCTCCTATTAATTTGATGTTAATGTTAATTTTGGAAGTAATCGCCACACTTTTCTTCTTCTATTTTGATACTCTAATTTCACCCCTGTCACACCCCAAACCCAGGGAGGCGTGGATGGCACCCGGTGCCGAGCTGGCCCGAGCGAACCGCTCTGTAACTCATGCTCATTTGACCAAAAATAGAACTTACATAGGTCGAGTTGGCTGAGCTCATTCCTTTTGTAACTGTCATGGGCCAACATGGCCACAACTCATAATGTACAACTGTAAGTGGGCGAACACTGTATCAATAAACTATCGTTCTTAAAACATGAATACATATGGGCCGTCAAGGCCTCTGACATACTGTACAAAATGAACCTCTATCTACAAAGCCTCTAAGATTATTAGACATCAAACAGGATAGAGTGTCGGCCTACCCATAAGTCTGCAGTAAAACTGTGATACGATGACTTATAGACTCGGCTACACTCCGAATGAGGTAGAGTCTTACCGATCCTTCGCTGAATGCTAACCTCGTCTACTATGATGGCTCTGATATCACTTTTGTCATTACCCAAACCGATGGGCTGCGACGAGTACCCGGTACCTTACTCAACCGAGTACCAACGTAATGTATCTTTCTTATTACATCATCATATACACGTGACATACGGGCCTAATAGGCCAACATGATCATTTATAAACTCAAAACATAGGCCGACAAGGCTATACAAATATTCGTATACATGACATCTGTCTACAAGCTTCTAAGAGTACATACCTAACACAAAGGTCGGGACAGGGCCCCGCCATACTAAACCATACGCGTCTAAATCATACTAACCAAACAAGCAACTCCAGAGCAAATGGAGCGCACCAACATCTTCCACTGAGCTGATGGCCTACTTGGAGGACTCTCGACCTGTCTATCGGGACCTGAGGGTATGAAACACAGAGTTTCCAAGCAAAAGGGATGTCAGTATGAATAATGTACCGAGTATGTAAGGCACATAAATAAGTACATAACAGACATGGAAGAAATATAGAGTAAATGACTCAACCTGTAAGTCTGGATAACTCTGTAAATCATGAAATACTTATAGTGTCATGCATATGCGTATGAATATCATGTCGTGCATAGGTACATGTTTCATAACATCATCGGGCCTTTGAGGGCATTACATCATATTATCTCGGCCACTGTGGGCAAAATCATCAACGTATACCAGCTGATCAGGTGGTGGTGCGTATATAACGCCATAACCATTCCCATATCCCATATACATATATATACATATATATAACGCCATCTGGTCATGGGTCAATGTGCATGTATAAATGTATGAAATGCATATGAAATACGTTAATAAAATCTCTCGGTATGTCATAAGACCATTATGCCTCTGATTAATATCATGAAATAAACTTTACCAACTTACGTATTTTTGAGACCCATGAACAGATGATAAAATAATATGACACGTGGGGAATCAAAAACATAAGCATCTCTAATATTTCTATGAATAGAGTCATGTATGGAAATTATGCATTTTATCGTTTCGTTTGTGTCGTATGGATCATGCCAAAAGAAATAAGGGATAGCCTTAACATACCTGGAGTAGGGTAAAATTCGTATGATATTTTTCGAAGAGGTTGCACCGTACTCCTTTAGAATCGCAAAATCTCACGTTGCTTATGTGCTAATAATCGTAGAGGCTTTGTAGACAGAGGTTCATTTTGTACAGTATGTCAGAGGCCTTGACGACCCATATATTTTCATGTTTTAAGAACGATAGTTTATTGATACAGTGTTCGTCCACTTATAGTTGTACATTATGAGTTGTGGCCATGTTGGCCCATGATAGTTACAAAAGGAATGAGCTCAGCCAACTCGATCTATGTATGTTCTAGTTTTGGTCGAATGATCATGAGTTACAAAGTGATTTGCTCGGGCCAGCTCGGCACCGGGTGCCAGCCACGCCTCCCCAGGTTTGGGGCGTGACAGCCCCAATCCCCGAATCCCTTGTCAACCGGATCTTATTTTTTAAAAATTTCAAAACTTTCCTTTATTTGATACATGCCCTAAGTCTAATTCAGTACTATAAATACCACTAGTTTTATACACTAGGGACACTTTTCTTTTTCATTGCTTTCACCCCTGCTTCACTGCTACTACAGTTTCTTTTACTTTCGCTACTTCTATGCTTTGCCGGCCATAAGCCAAGGCAAAGCTTGGTTTTTTTTAATTGTTCGATACAATCTGGACGTATCGAGTTTGAGTATTAGTTTCTCATTATTGTTGTTTGAATTTTCGCACGTATTATTACGTACTTTGGAGGCTATCTGTCTTATTTGTTGTTGTTGAAGTTACTGAATTTATAATCTTCTTATTATGTCGTTATTCCGCTCTCCAACGGGTTAGTTCCTTGAACGATGCATTATAACTTCTTTATGTGTTAGTTGTTTGGAAGAATAGACTAGTTGTTTGTTCTTTGCTCTCTTAAATTTTCATCCATTTGCGCGCTTGGTTTACACTTGACTATGCCGAATGCCGTGCGACTTTCTATTGAAACCATGCCAAGTTTAAATGCCCAGGTGCGTCCTTTAAACCTTTTTATGTGCTTAATACTGTTTGTGTTGTAATTCTGGTGCGACTTGACTATAAAATTATAATTAGTTTGACCAGTTTGGATCATTCTTTCAGCTAGAGATCATGATTTAGGCGTAACCAAATAGATAATAGTTTCGTATATGGGCAGATTTTGTTTTTTGGCTAAACTTTAGTCTATATTTGAGTTTCTGTCTTTCACTTAGAATACTATGTCCTTAAGACAAAAAGGATTAATCTAATGTTTATACCTAAATGATACATGCTTGTTCCATGTGATTTAAACTACCAGAATGTGTTCACATATTTATTATATCATTAGGATATTAATCACTATATACCATGTTCATGTTAGAAATAATGACTCTCAATGTTAAATTCCATGTTTAAATGAGATAAATCATGATTCTGCCAAAATTTTGCTTAGCACTTTTATGTTTGCTATGAACTCTTACCATATGAAGATGTATAACTAAGCCTAGGTATTGTGTTACTAGGATACATATTCATCCTAAAGTCATGTCTTATGTACTTTATTAATGCCTTTGAAAATCAAGAAGTATGAGTTGATATTGTATTGGTGTCCTATAGTTGGTTTAAGCTTAATTTCATTCTCTTGCTTTTTAAAGAATAATCAATTAAGAATTTGATTTCTATGATAAATATGTCTTCGTCGCCTATTTCCTTTGGTATGTTGTGTCTTTATATGATTGGGATTTGCAGGGGTTTTAAGTTAAGAAATTTAGTCCAGAATTGGACTCTTGAGCCAGGATGAAGTTGCCTGGGATTCTTAGAAAGGAAGTTTAAGAGTTACCGTATTGGAGTCCACTTAAAGACTGAACCTCTTCTAGCTTCATTTTTTCTATGTTGTATTGTTGGCCTTGTAATTTAGAAAGCATGCCTATAGGAACATAGACACTTCACTTGCTTTACATGTCCTATTCCCGTACACGGATAGAAAGCATGCCTAAAAGAACTTAAGTGTTTCACTCATTCACATGCTTTACTTCTACACGATATTAGATAGCATGCCTATAAGATTCAAACATTATTGATTATTTGCTTAACTTGTGCTATTGCCGTGTGATTGTTAGATAACATGCCTATAGGACCTAAGTGTTTTATTTTGCTCAATATGCTCTATTTCTATGTGTTTGTTAGAAATCATGCCTATAGGATCACGTTAAGTGATAGAAACCTGCTCTTATTAATATTCGCATAGATATCATGCCTATAGGACCATAATTGATGAATCGATTACTGGTACTGTTATTTCTATTACGTTGCTCGCCTAGAAAGCATGTCTATAGGAATGAAGTGTTATAGAACCAGTTTTAATTGCCAACTCTTAGAACTCTTAGAAATCCTTCCTATAGGATGTTGTTACTCGCCTAGAAAGTATGTCAATAAAATCATAATTTTAAGCTTTCAAACGGTTTTATTGCCTCGTCGCGCAAACAATTTAGAGATCATGCCTATAGGATTTATAATACATATAATCTGTAAATTCGTTGTTCTGAAACAACAGCACTACCTGTACGCTTAAAAAAACAAAAAATATCACATAGAAGCCATGTCTATAGGGCTCAAATGGCTTTAGTTCGCCTCAATTCTGAAACTGTCTAACGCCTAATGTTAGAATTTATTTGCGTGCATTTATTGTCTAAGTGTGGAGGCTAACTTGAGCCCTTAATTTCCTTTACATGAAGTCCAACTTGTTTTGTATGTCGCCTAGTTTTATCATTCTGAGCAACCTAAGAAAAGTCTAGAACCACCCTAAATAGATGTCCAATGTCTCCTGGACCATAGGTATGAGACGAGTAGTGCACGCATAGAGCACGACTTAGAATTGAATTAGTGCGCTTCAGGTAAACAACTTTAACATAGTAATCGGGTAGTAGGAGATGATAGTCTGTTCCCGCTGAATAATATGAGTAACTTCCTATCTCAAAGTAGTTGCAAAGTATTATTTATATTGCACGGGGTGATCTTTTAGGCTAAAAAACTTAGGACC
>AWOL01S0019321.1:47426-64116 GCA_000715115.1 Nicotiana otophora | reverse complement strand
CCCCCCCCACCCCCATTTTATATGTTGTTATTAGATCCAAATATTTGTATCCCTATATTCATACTAAGATTTGTACTAATCATGTTGTAATGAAATTCTTTGACCTTTACATTCGCTTTGTTTATTTGATCACTTAGCCTAATTGTAATCCACATAATCTTAAGTTTGGCCGGGACCCACAGTTATGGACCTCGAAGAGTGCCTAACACATTCTCTTTGAGGTAATTTGAGCCCTTACCCGATCTTTGGTGATGTTGACTAGTCAAACATAGTCATTTGCATAATAGGTGCCCTAACGCACCTTAAAAACCGTTAGGTGGCGACTCTACTCTTTTAATACCTATCCTCCATTTAAAAGAGTTGTCACAGGTCAAAACCTGCTTTCGCGAGAAAACGGGGGCGACACTTCCCATGTTGGACCTAGCTTCCCCGCATTGAGCTCCCGGGTGTTCTGAGTTACTTTCCTTAAAACCAAGTCTCCTACTTTGAAATAACGGAGGTTGGCTCTTCGATTGTAATATCTCTCTATTCTCTGCTTTTGGGCTGCCATCCTTATGTGAGCCAAGTCCTTGCATTCATCGAGCAGCTCCAAAGTGACTAACATTGTTTTATTATTTGCTTCTTTATTTGCCCGAAACTACCTTAGGGTAGGTTCTCCTACTTCCATTGGGATCAGCGCTTCTACCTCGTACACAAGAAAGAAAGAAGTCTCCCCCGTGCTTGATTTGGCCATTGTTTGGTACACCCATAGTACACATGGCAGCTCTTCAGGCCATTTACCTTTAGCTGCTTCCAATCTCCTTTTGAGATTTTGTGTAATCACCTTGTTTGTTGATTCTTCTTGGACGTTTGCGCTCGAATGATAGGGTGATGATATGATCCGCTTGATTTTCAAGTCTTCAAGGAACTTTGCGCCTATAAATTGTGGCCCGTTCTCGCAGACTATCTCTTTTGATATCCCAAATCAGCAAATTATGTTCTCCCACAAGAAATCTACCACTTGACGTTCGCCGATCTTCTGATAAGGACCTGTTTCAACCCACTTAGAAAAATAGTCAGTTAAAATTAAAAAAAATCTTACCTTACCGGGGGCTAGTGGCAGTGATCCGATGATATCCATTCCCCACTTCATGAACGACCATGGTGACAAAACTGAGTGCAATGGCTCTGTCGCTTGATGTACCAACTGTGCGTAGCGATGCCATTTATCACATTTTTGAACATAAGCTTTGGGGTCTTGTTCCATCCGGGTCCAATAGTATCCTGACCTAATCAATTTTAAAAACTAAGGAATTTGCGCCTGAGTGATTTCTGTAGATCCCTTCATGGACTTCTCGCATAACATAATTAATTTTGGAGGCTCCCAAAAATCGAGCCAACTGGCCTTGGAAATATCTTCTGTATAGTTGACCCCCTTGAAGCTGTATCGAGCCGCTTTAGTGCGCAGTGCCTATCGCGCCCCGTTTTCTCCTTTGCAAAAGCGGGCTTCGACATTGTGAAAACTCTTTTGAGTGGGAGGTAAAGTGAAGAGTCACCACCTAACGATTTTTTAAGGTGTGTTAAGGCACCTATTTTGCAGATAATTCTATTTGACTAGTCAATGTCACCAAAGATCGGGTAAGGGCTCAAATTACCTCAAAGAAAAGATGTTAGGCACTCTTCGAGGTCCACAACTGTGGGTCCCAGCCGAATTTAAGACTATGTGTATTATAATTAGACAAGATGATTAAATAAACAAAGAGAATAAAAGGTCAAAGAGTTTCAATATAACACAAGGAGAATTGGTACAAATTTTAAGGACTATAAGGATACAACTATAACGGTTTATACTAGATGACTTAGTGTATAAAGAGAAAAGGGGGATCCTAAGTTTTTTAGCCTAAAGGATCACCCCGTGCAATATAAATAATACTTCGCAACTCCTTTTAGATAGGAGTTGCTCATATTATTCAGCGGGCATAGACTATCATCTCCTGCTACCCGATTACTATGTTAAAGTGGTTACCTAAAAGCGTTCTAATTCAATTCTGAGTCGTACCCTATGTGTGCACTACCTGTCCTATACCTATGGTCCATGAGGTATTGGACCTCTATTTGGGTGGTTCTAGACCTCACTTAGGCTGCTCAGAAATGTCAAAACTTGGCGACATACAAAAACACATTGGACTTCACATATAGGCAGTTAAGGTTCAAGTTTGCCTCCACACTTAAGCAACAAATGCACGCAAGACAAACTTCATGTTAAGCAATTTAGAATTAAGAAACTTAAATCCCTATAGACATGATTTCTACGTGACAAAGCATCAGGGCTTGCAAATAGTTGCAGAGGCCAAGCGTTGCTCATAGACAGGATTATATGTTCTGATTAATGAAATTGTATATTTCCGGTTATCAAGCCTGATGTGTCTAGCTGACTCGTGCAGTAAGGAATAATGAAAGGACCATTGGGAAGATCCCAGAAGTGCATAATAAACCATATTGAGAGGTGCAGTATTGACTCTTATTAAGATGGAACAGTGTTGTCCTGTAAACATGATCTCTAATGTTTAGCACTTGGAGTTGATTTTATCATTACACTCAACCCTATAGACATGTTTTCTAGGTGAACAGTGCAATGCAGTAACGAATGAGAAGATTAAAATCCTATAGGTATGGTTTCTAGTGAACAGTACGAGATAATAGCAAATGAGGTGATCAAAATCCTATTGGCATGATTTCTAATGAATATACTGAAATGAATTGAAAGAAAGTTCATTGACATTTGTTCCTTTAGGCAGGTTTTCTAGTAACACGTAGCAGTAAGAATAATTGCAGTATTTGAATTCATGTTTGCCAACAGACAGTGTGTGTGTGTGTGTGTGTGTGTGTGTGTGTGTGTGTGTGTTTATCTTAATGACATGGTTTCTACAATGCACATATAAATTGAACGGCACATATAGCAAGTGAATTAATGAGTCATATAGGCATGTTGTCTACCCCTTTTACACAAACATTAAGAATCTACACCTTCCCTATTTTTACTAAAACCCCCAATTGTTTATTACAAAGTTATTACAGGCCTAGTAATGAATGTAGTTACAAGGGATTATACAAACAATAACAGCGGACCCATAACAAGTCCAAAAGAAATACCCAGCATTGCCTGGGCCTTCAACAAAACTCTTTCTTCACCAATTTAGCGCACCCAGATTAATAGGGAACTATATCCATCAGCACAACCCAGAAATCACAGAGGAACCCAAGCCAAAACAAGATAGCCATAGATTGACCACATGACCAAACATCGAGTTACCCAGAAATCATTTAAACAAAACAACTTGCATGTTCAATAAATAGAATGAGAGAAAAATTGAGTGTTAGAGATAGCGCAGGTATTAGAAGTAAAGAGAGTGGCCAAAATACCCCAAGTCCTAGTGTGTCAGAGTTCACAAGGGTCTCAAATGGACCCCGAGCAGTGCTCATACTAGGGAGGTCAATAGTAAGAGTCTTGCTGTCCTTTGTTTTCATCCGACCAAGAATGATAGGTTCATAATAGCATAGGTAACAAATGAGAGTGAGTGGACAATGGTTAAGGGACAAAAATTGAGGAAATACACTTATTGTTTAAAAGTAGACATAGAAAAGTTGAGAACACAGAATAGCTAATCAAGAAGGTCAACAAGACTTAGAAACAGGTTCAACACTTAGCAAAAATAACACATTGGCAGAAACGTATTGAAAGAGTTAGGGGAGAAATAGGTTTGCAAGATTAACAAGATTATCATACAAAGGTGCATAATACCAAATAAATTTAAGCAGGGCACTAGCTTAAAAGGTTTAAAACTTAAAGGTCTAAATTATGCTAAGTATCCATCCCAGTATCAAAAGAAAGGCATATTAACTCACATCATGAAACAAAATAGTATCGAACATGGTAGGGAAACACAAATTATGATAACTACCCTAAAGTCTTAAGTAATCACTGAAGGGATATGGAATCAAGTGAGCCAAAGACATGCTGAGGGACATATTAACAGGGGAGCAATTCATAGTTAATGGTGAATGTCTTAACACAGGTTATAACACATTACATATGTGAGGAATTCATTACAGGTATTTAGAACAAAGCAGGAAAGCATATTCAAGCCCAACAACAAATGTGAATATTCAGGCACCAATACATTAGCTAAACTAACTTAAGAGGGTCCAAATTATCTAAATTAGGCATAAACAAATAACATATCTCAGAACTAGCTGCTTTAGGTAAAAATAAAGACTAAAGAGGTTCAAAACAAGTGTAAAACTAACAAGGTTACACAAAGAAGTAGCCCAGAACCCATTAGCTAAACGAACTTGAGAGAGTCCAAATTATTCAAATCAGGCATAAACATGTCTCAGAACTGGCAGCATTAGGTAAACTCAAGTGTTAGGAAAGTTCAGATTACAAAACTGGTTCAAATGCTAACATACTAAGTCATGAAGTTCAGAGGCATGAATATGCAGGGCATAAGCACAAGAGAATGAAATCGTAAAGCCAAAAGACTTACCAGTTAAACTAACAACAAGAAAGAACAAATTCCACAATATTCTGAATATCAACAAAGAGCAAGAACCCAGAATCTTAGTGCGACAAAGTTCCCAAGACCTTCATATGAACCCCGAGTAGTGCTCGCACCCACAAAGGTTGAAGAATCGAATTGGCCTTGGCTTTCAGCCGGCCAAGAACCAAAGTATAGAACAGAGAATGAAAGAACAATAAAGTAATAGCCTCAATTTTTGTGGATCTCACGATTAAAGGTCCCCTTCCAAAGGGAATGGGGATGGGTTTAAATAGTAGTTAAATATGAACACATAAAATAAGAAAATACAGTAAATTAAACACAAAATAAGGAAAATATGGCATGCAAAATCAATTAGAATCAGTTCTAGGGCAAATCCAGAAACCCTAGTTTAGACGAGGAACAAAAATGGCAAATATCTCACTGAATCGAAGCCAATGGGTCTGATAGTTAGTGTATCAGGTCAGAAACATGAAGATGATACAGAATCGGAATCAAACAAACACAACGACTCAGCTTCCATAAATAATCAAGTAACCAGTACTTGTAGCGTTCAAAAGATAGTAAGTAACTCTGCGTATGCAAGAAAGGAAAGGAATCATGGATGATTTCCATGTAATGTCGGATTGGGGCTGAGATTTGAGTGAGGACGGCTAGGGTTTAGGTTTGAGAGATGAGAGTGTGTGAAAATACAGAGGCGGCGGGGTGGGGATTTGTCTCTAAGGTTTGGGTTATTGGGGATATAAGGAAAGGGTAGGTTAATTATGGGCCGTTGATCTTAATCAACAGCCAAGATCGAACGGGGAAGCGGGGCGGGTTATTAACCGGGTCGCGACCGGGTTGGTTACAAGGGTCACATGGTTTGGGCTTGGGGTCTATTGGGCTAAGGTGCTGGGCCATTTTGGTCCGACAATTGGTTTAAATCTGGGCTACTATTTAAATATACAAAATTTATTAAAAGTAATTTATACAAATGATTAATAAATAAATAAAAATATTATTTATGCACTAAAATGATTAAAAATAATTATTTAGCATTATAAAAATATAAAATATTATTTTAACACAAATAACATAAATAAAAAGCAATTATGGATGAGTATAGGCTATTACTGCAAAATTATGCAAATAGCTTAAAACTTCTAATGTAATTATATAAAATGAAGTAAATATATTTGAAACATGTATTATAGGTGCAAATAATAATTTTAGGTAACTAAGTCATCACAAAATAATTTGAAGGATTAATTAATAATTATAATTTAAGTACAGGAAAATCAATTTAAAAGCTCTAAAATTAGGGAAAATTATAAAACAAAATGCTCGTATAGATTTGTAAGCTAAATAATGATGCAAAAATGATGTTTTGAAGGTATATATACTATTTGAGAAAATATGAGAGAGAAAATTGGGTTTCAACAGCTGCTCCTCTTTACCCGAAAATGATGAAAGAGTTGTCGGGTAAAGAAAATGATGATCAATTTTGGCCGAATTGAGTGAAGAATGATGTGATTTAAAAAATTGGGGGCCGAACCCTGGTTCCTGAGTTGCCTACATATCCCTGGTGTTATGGGAATCAGGCTGTGTGTAGTTCTGGATCCAACGGTGAACGAAACCAATGGCGTTGCTATAGGAATGGTCGTATGTTTTAGGAAAGGGTTCTTTTGGGTAGGATAGTATCGGATGAATTTATGCGGAGTCATGAATATGAATTTGAAACGTTACGGATGTATCACTGAGCAAATATCTGAACGGTCATAGAGTAAAAGACGGGTAATTGATGGTGGTCGATTATGTTTGAAACAATTACAGGATGTAAATATTGTGAACGGAAACCGGAGCGAAAATTGCTCCCGTTTGAAGACCGGTTACTTCCTGGGTTACCTGCAAAACTTAAAACACTATGCATGCAAATATATATGGGTTATTGCGAAAATTCAAACTTGATGCAAATTCCCTTTGGACCATGAAGATTGTCTTCGGATGGTGAGGATGATATCCTTAGACTATGGCGTCCTGGGCAATGAAGTGTATGATAAAGGATTCGCAGGCCATGAAATAATGTCCTCGGGCCATGAGGATGGTGTCTTTGGACTATGACGCCTTTGAATAATGATGTACAATTTCGAGAGATCCTTAGGCCATGGAATAGTGTCTCCCGGCTATGAGGATGATGCCTTCGGACTATGATGCCTTTGGACAAATGGAGATATTTCATCCCATGAAGTGCAAAGATGTGACGCTTGGTCACATGCGAAGATAAGACAAGAGAAGGCTTAGTCTTGTGTAAGATGAGGGCAGTGCTTAGTCCTAGGTTAACAGAGGATAGTGCTAGGTCTTAGATGGCATAGTGGAGATAGTATTTAATCTTATGCAGGGAAAAGACAATGCTTAGCCTTATGCCAAATTGGAAGACAATGCTTAGTCTTGTGCAGGGAAAGGCAGTGCTTAGCCTTATGGAATCAAGGAGGCAGTGCTTAGCCTCATGCAAGAAGAGGAGGCAATGCTTAACCTCATGCAAATAAAGGAGGCAGTGCTTAGCTTCATGCAGGAAGAGGAGATAATGCTTAGTCTTATGCGATTAGGGAGGCATTGATTAGACTCATGCACGAAGAGGAGACAGTTCTTAGTCTCATGCAATTAGGGAGGCAATGCTTAGCCTCATGCAAGAAAAGGAGACGATGTTTAGTCTCATGCAAGGAAAGGCAACGATTAGCCTTATGCAATTAGGGAGGCAGTGCTTAGCCTCATGCAGGAAGAGGAGACATGCTTAGTCTCATGCAAAGAAAGGAAATGCTTAGCCTTATGCAATTAGGGAGGCAGTGATTAGCCTCATACAGGAAGAGGAGATAACACTTAGTCTCATGCAGGGAAAGGCAGTGTTTAGCCTTATGCAAGAAAAACGACAAGTGACAGTGAGAAAGTAAAGTATTTCTTAGCTAGAAGTTTTTGCGTTTGGTAACTTGTCGTCATGAAGGTAGTGATTTGATATATCTGCGGGTATTGTTGTCTTATCGTGCCTGCATCCTAAGAAAAATCATGAGTTTTGTAGGGGAAGGTTGGTTTGCGCTTTTGTCTTCTGCTTTGCCTTTGCTCCTGTCTTGAGGTCCTGTTTGAATTACCCTGGGTAGTATTTGGTTGTCATAGAAATAAAGTTTTCAAAAAATATGCATGCATTTGATAAATATAGTTATTTGAAATGTAGTAGTATGCTATTTCAAATAATTTAGATGAACCGGTGACTGTGACATATTTTAGAGACATTGAGACCTCCTTGCTTTAGCATTTTGAGGGTTCCCCTAAAAATTCTGCCCCAGTTTAAATGCAATACTTTGGCTGTTCCATGTATGACGATGTCGGCTGAACTTGCTTTAGAATTTTGAGAGTCCTCCTCAAACTTCTGCCCCAATTTTCTGAGCAAAATGAAGATTTTATTAAGATGTGAACGAACCCATAGGGCTACCTACATATCCTCTCTTAAACGGGAATTAGGTCAAGCGTAGTTAAGTTACATCAAATGAAGAAATGTAAACAATCCTAAACATAGTATCCCTTGACTGCGTCTGAGTTGATAGGTTTTGGCCAAGTTTCTCCGTCCATTTCTGCAAGTATAAGTGGCCCTCCTGTTAGTACTCGATGAACCATGTAGGGACCTTACCAATTGGGTGAAAACTTCCCTTTAGCTTCATCTTGATGCGGGAAAATTTGCTTTTGCACTAGTTGCCCCGGTATGAATTGCCTTGGTCTGACCCTTTTGTTGAAAGCTTTTGCCATTCTGTTTTGGTAGAGTTGACCGTGACATACTGTACTCATTCTTTTTCCATCAATGAGGGCCAGTTTCTCATATCGGCTCTGTACCCATTCTGCGTCGCTGAGCTCGTCTTCTTGTATGATTCTCAGAGAAGGGATTTCTACTTTGGCAGGGATAACCGCTTCAGTACCGTAAACCAATAAATAAGGAGTTGCCCCAGTTGATGTGCGAATTGTGGTACGATATCCAAACAAAGCAAACGGTAGCTTCTCGTGCCATTGTTTGTAATTATCTACTATCTTCCTCAATATCGTCTTGATGTTCTTGTTGGCGGCTTCTATAGCTCCATTCATTTGCGGCCTATATGTTGTGGAATTCTTATGCTTGATCTTGAAACTTTCACACATAGCCTTCATTAAATCACTGTTAAGATTGGCGGCGTTATCGGTGATGATTGACTCTGGAACCCCGAATCGACAAACAATGCAATCCCGAATAAAGTCCGCGACGACCTTCTTGGTTACAACTTTGTAAGATGCAGCTTCAACCCATTTTGTGAAATAATCTATAGCCACTAGAATAAATATATGCCCGTTTGAAGCAGCGGGTTTGATTGAACCGATGACATTCGTACCCTAAGCAAAGAAAGGCCATGGTGCACTTGTTATAGTGAGTTCATTAGGTGGCACTCGTATCATGTCAGCATGTATCTGGCATTGGTGACACTTCTAGACATACCTGATGCAGTCTGTCTCCATGGTCATCCAGAAATATCCTGCTCTTATTATTTTCTTGGCTAAGACAAAACCATTCATGTGCGGCCCGCAAGTTCCGGCATGTATTTCCTCGAGCAATCTAGATGCTTCCTTGGCATCGACACACCGTAATAACCCCAGGTCAGGAGTCCTTCTATACAGAATCCCTCCGCTTTGAATGAAGTGGTTGACTAACCTTCGGAGTGTGCGTTTCGAAGTATGAGTTGCGTACTATGGATATTCTCCTTTTACCAAGTATTATTTGATATCATGGAACCATGGATTTCCATCACTTTCTTCTTCAACATGAGCACAATAAGCTGGTTGCTTATGAATTCCTATTGGGATAGGGTCGATGAAATTCTTGTCTGGGTGTTGTATCATGGAAGATAGAGTGGCCAATGCATCTGCGAACTCATTCTGAATCCTCGAAACATGTTTGAATTCTATCTTCGTGAACTTCTTGATCAGCTCTTGCACACAGTATAGATATGGTAATATCTTAGTGTTCTTAGTGGCCCACTCTCCTGAAACCTGATGTACCAAACGATCGGAATCTCCAATCACCAGCAACTCCTGAACGTTCATGTCAATGGACAACCTGAGTCCCAAGATGCAAGCCTCATATTCTGCCATATTATTGGTACACGGAAACCTGAGTTTTGCGGATACCGGATAGTGTTGGCCGGTTTCTGATACTAAGACAGCTCCAATACCTACGTACGCCTTTGAAGTTCGCAACTTCGTCGAAGAACATCCTCCAACCATCGTATGCTTCAGTGATGTCTTCTCCCACAAATGATACTTCCTCGTCGGGAAAATACGTTCTCAATGATGTCTTCTTGCCCTTTGACTGCCTTCTGAGTTACATAGATGATGTCGAACTCACTCAACTATATTTGCCATTTCGCCAACTTTCCAGTAGGCATGGGTTTATGGAAGACGTATTTCAACGGGTCCATTATTGATATGAGATATGTGGTATAAGCACAGAAGTAGTGCCTCAACTTTTGAGCTATCCATGTCAAAGCGCAGCAGGTGCGCTTAAGCAAAGAGTACCGTGCTTCATAGGGTGTGAATGTTTTACTCAGATAATATATGGCCTGCTCCTTTCTTCCCGTCTCATCGTGTTGTCCCAGAACACAACCAAAAGCCCCATCTAGTATGGACAAATAAAGCAGCAAAGGTCTCCTTGGTTCCGGTGGGACCAAAATAGGTGGTTTAGATAAATACTCCTTGATTTTGTCGAAGGCTTTCTGGCATTCTTCAGTCCAGCTCGTTGCAGCATCTTTCTTTAACATTTTGAAAATCGGTTCACAGATCACAGTTGATTGTGCTATGAAACGGCTAATATAGTTGAGACGCCCTAAGAAATTCATCATATCTTTCTTGTTCTTTGGAGGTGGCAAGTCCTGGATAGCTTTGACCTTTGACGGGTCCAATTCAATCCCTCGACGGCTGATGATGAATCCTAGCAATTTTTCGGCTGGGACTCCAACGGCACACTTTGCAGGATTTAGTTTCAGATTGTACCTTCGAAGCCGATTAATGAATTTTCTCAAGTCTGCTATATGATATGTGCTTCTCCTGGATTTGATGATGGCGTCATCCACGTACACCTATATTTCCCTGTGTATCATGTCGTGGAAGATAGTTGTCATGGCTCTCATGTAAGTGGCTCCAGCATTCTTTAGGCCAAATGACATCATTTTATAGTAGTACATCCCCCATGGTGTGATAAAGGCTGTATTTTTGGCATCCTTTTTATCCATCCAAATCTGATGATACCCCGCGAAGCAATCCACAAAAGACTGAAGTTCATGCTTGGCACAATTGTTGATTAATTTGTGTATATTGGGCAACAATAAATCATATTTGGGACTTGCTCTGTTTAGATCCCGATAATCGACACATACTCTGACCTTCCCATCCTTCTTCGGAACCGGCACAATGTTGGCTAACCAAGTCGGATATTCAACCACTTTGAGAACTTTGGCTTTGATTTGCTTAGTGACTTCCTCTTTTATCTTCAAACTCATATCTGGCTTGAATTTTCTGAGCTTTTGTTTCACTGGTGGACACATGGGATCGGTGGGTAACTTGTGAGCCACTATGGATGTGCTCAGACCAGTCATATCATCATAAGACCATGCAAAAATGTCTTCATACTCCTTCAGGAACTAGATGTACTCTTCCTTCTCTGACGGTGATAGGTGAATGCTTATACGGGTTTCCTTGACTGTTTCGGAATCCCTTAAGTTAACCGTCTCGGTCTCGTCCAAATTAGACTTAAGCTTGTTTTCAAAATTTTTCACTTCTCTGATAATTTCCTCAGGTATTGCATCCTCTTCCAGATCCTCTGAATCACTATCCTTACGTTGCGTTGTCTCATTACATGTCACAGTCGTAGGTTCATCGGGATAGGAAATAATAATGTTGTAGAGAAAAAATGTAAAGAATAATAATAAATACTAAAAATAACAATGCATTAAATAAATCTTGAAAACGTCAAACAAGTACAGCTCGATGACTCGAGCAATTATTTCAAAACAAAATACGTTCAGAACAAAATACTTAAAATGTCTTAGATGCTCATAAAATTGCTTTTAAAAATAATTGATGCTAATTGCCAAGCTACCCAGGAACTCGACGGGCCCGGTATGGTGCAGCAGTCCAGTTCTTGAAAACAACTCCTTTCTCCATGAGGAATAGTAAGGTCTTCCTCCTCCTCCTCCTCAACTATCACACTGCAGTCCATGTCTTCATCATCCAGAAATAGCTTCCTTATGCCAGCTAGAGCTTCATCTTCTTCAGACCCACACATCATGTCGGCTTGATGAAATGTCTGGTGTAAATGTGGTACCGGTCGTTCCAGCGGATAATAAGGACAAAGCCATGTTGGTGACCAATTCTAATACTCTTGCCAAGTGTATTCATACCCAAGCCCAAAAGTTGTACCATGACGCTTCAACTGTATCGGTTTGGTGATCCCTTGGAGATTCTTGTCGAGACCCTTGCCAGGCTCGTACCCTGTCTATAGCAATATACTTTTTATCTTGTTGCTCCACCATTTGTCCTTTTCAATTGCGTTGACGCACTCAATGCGATGGTATGTTTCTCCACATAGCTTCTTCCTATTCTTGATGACTGGAACAGTCTGATTGGTATAGATGGGATTACTCTCGTCTTCATGGATGATCACTTCCTGATGATTCCATTCAAACTTCACAAGCTGATGCAGAGTAAAAACTACAGCCCAGCGGCATGTATCCAGGGTCGTCCTAACAATAGATTGTAGGTAGCAGATATATCCAGCACTTGAAACTCAACATCAAACCAGGTTGGGCCCATCTATAGGCTGAGGTTGATTTCTCCAATTGTGGCCCTCTGAGATCCATCAAATGCCTTCACATTCATACTTCCTACTCGTATCTCGTGCAGACCTTTACCCAGCCTCTTCAGAGTAGTCAGCGGATATATGTTGAGGCTTGAACCCCCATCTATCAGGACCCTGGCGATGAATTTGTCCTCAAATTGCACTGTAATATGTAGTACCATGTTGTGACTAAGTCCTTCCGGTGGCAGCTCGTCTTCATGAAAAGTAATTTTGTGGCTTTCCAACACCTGCCCGACCATGTTAGCCATTTCCCCACTAGTGATGTTGGTGGGTACATAGGATTCACTCAGCATCTTCATCAGGGTGTTCATATGTGTTACTGAATTTTGCAGCAATGATAAAATGGATATCTGAGCAGGAGTTTTGTTCAAATGGTCAACCACAGAGTATTCTCTTGCTTGCACCTTCCTCCAAAGGTCTTCAGGTCCGGTCTCGACGACAAGTGGCTTAGACGCAGCTTCTTTGCTTGTTCCTGCCAAATGCTCGGGTGTATAAACCCTACCGGTTCTAGTCATGCCTTGTGTTGTACCTGTTTCTTCCATTTTCACTTTTCCTTTCCTTCTTGCCTCCGCAACATAATCCCATGGTATAACTTTAGACTGGTAAGATGGAGTAGGTGCTACCATCACAGTGAAGGGTGTGGTTACCTCAACTTCAAATGGCATTGGTGCGGCTACTTCAACTTCAATTGGTGCATGGGTTTGCACTACAATGGGTGTGAGGGTGACTGGAGATGTTTTAGGATCATCCCCCTCCCGAATGAGTTCAATTGACCCTTCTGGACCCCATTCTTCATCGGTCTCTGTCACATTTACTCCCTCATCTCTGTGATCTGGGAGAGGATTATTACGAATACTAGGTGCAGTCTCCTTTGCCTGTATGACTTTAGTGTCAATTAATGTCTGGATCTTGTTCTTCAGAGTGCGACATTCCTCAATAGTGTGACCCTTCATGCCTGAGTGATAGGCACATGTCTTGTTTGGGTTAATCCACTGAGAAGCATTTTCCATAGCAACAGTGGGAATGGGAGTGATATAACTGGCAACCTTCAGTCTCTCGTAGAGTTGGTCTATAGGTTCAGCAATCGGAGTGTATTGTCTGGGTGGTCTGCGGTCGAAATTTGGCCTTGGTTTTCGATAATTCTGGCGGGCTGGTGGTGGTGAGTGGTAATATGCGGGTTGTGTGTTATAAGTGTGGTAGGTGGCAGCAGGTTGTTGGTATCTGGGGGATGAAGGCTGGTATGCGGGTGAAGGTGTTTGGTATGTGAGAGGAGACTTCGGACCTTGGGCGACCATTACTGCGCCCACTTCTTTCTTCTTAGAGATACCTCCTGACTGCAAAGCTTTATTTGTGGCCTGGAGTGCTTCAAAATTCGTCACCATTCTGCTTTTGATCCCTTCTTCTATTCTCTCTCCGAGCTTGATGATGTCAGAGAACTTATGGTTTTCAATAACCATCAACCTTTCATAGTATTGCAGGTCTTGAGCTCTGACGAAGAACTTATTCATATGTTCTTCTTCAAGTGCTGGTCTTACCTTCGCAGCTTCAGACCTCTATCGAGTAGCATACTCGCTGAAGGTTTCCATTGGTTTCCTTTTGAGATTTTGAATGTAGAAAATGTCTGGTGCGTTTTCTGTGTTGAACCTGAATCGATCCATGAAATCTGACGCCATGATCACCCAATTAACCCACTTCTTTGGGTTCTAACTGATGTACCAAGACAAAGCATCTCCAGTGAGGCTCCTCATGAACAACTTCATATGGATTCGTTCATCTTTGCTAACTCCTACCAACTTGTCACAATATGTTCTTAGATGCACTTTCGGATCACCAGTTCCGTCGAACATTTCGAACTTGGGAGGGTTGTAACCCTCCGGCAGTTCTACATCCGATTGTATGCATATGTCCTCATAATTCAAACCCTCAATGCTCTTGCCACATTCGACACTCTGAACTCAACCAGTGATCTTCTTGAGTTCTCCTGCCATGTTCTTGATGAGCAGGTCCTTCTCGGCGGATTCCGGTATATATAGGGCTTGTTGTGGGGTGTGGGGTAAAGTTTCCACATATATGGGATTGCTTTGGTGGACTCCGGGAATCTGGGCATAATGGTGGTCATTGGTTGAGTTTTGTGGATCAGGAGTAGGTTGTGGTATATTCTGAGTGGTGTGGTATGTGGTTGTTTGTGGGTATTGAGTTGGATGGTGATGGTGTTGTGGAGGAGTAGGTACCGGTTGAGGGTTGTGGTTCTGAGGACGTGTGGCGTATTGATATGGTATGGGAGGATTTGGTGGTGGGTTTTGATTCTGTGTGTTTTGGGGAGGTATCGGATTTTGGGCGTTTGTGTTTTGTTGGTTGATATCAGGGACGTTTAGGGTAAGGGAAAGGTTTGACGAGTTCCGGACCTGCTCAAGTTCCCCTTGTAGCTCCAATATTTTATGTTCCAGACGTAGGACCAATTCATTCTGTGCTAGAGTACTCCGACCGTCCGAAGTTTCAACGTTCTTTGCATTGTCCTTTCTGATGCTGCTTAAATTGTCCATTTTTTCTTTTCTTTTTCTTTTGCCTTTAGGATCACTTAGTGGAGGATGAGGTGGAGGACCTCTGGATCTAGTATGATATGTGGATGATGCCAGTATGCACGAACCAACCTTGGAGAATGGGAACAATCAAAAGAAAGAAAAACAAAAGGTAACCAAGTCAGTAAGGGATATTGAAAGAATGCTTGCAATATTGAACATGCTTTGCAAAATCATGTAACAGATTCACGTCCTAATTTGGGGGATCTCGTTGTGCCCTAGGTAGGCCTAAGCGACACATAGACTTGGAGAAAATTGATGTCAATAATTGTGTCATTTCATTAATGCGAAAATGAATCAAATCCTTACTAAAATGACAATAATAAGAAAGTTACTAATGGCATTTGCCTTATTACAAATCGAAATCTAAAACTTAGCTAAAAAGCAGTAAAGAACATCATTTCCTAATCTACTTGGTCGCAGAAGAACCTTCCACGTGCTTGGCTCTCTTGACTCCATCAATCAGATTCCCCAGGTCGCGTATATCCAACAACAGGTAAGCCTTTGCTAGATGCCCCCTTCATTTCCATCCGTGTTCTGACAATCTGAAAGCCTCTTTCTCATCTTTCCCTCAAGCTCCATCAACCCTTGCTCCAAATATTCTAATCTTTCTGTTGATTTAGTGGCAGTTTCCCTCCATTCATTGATTGCTTCCATATCCACTTTGTGTTGTTCTAGATGCCTAGCTTCAGACTCAAAGACCCTTTTGCGTAGCCTCCTATACTTGACTTGTGCTTCAGTAGCGTCATCTATGATCCTGTTTTTCATATTAATTCCCGGATTGACGTCTTCTGCTATATCGTCCACTAACCATGATGGGTAGAAGTACACATGGCTAGCATGATACCTATCTGGCTCAATAGTATCCTTTTCCACAATGACCTTCTGATTCCACATATGTTGTGCCTCGAACTTGAATGGAATAACGTCCTCTTTAAAATCTACTTTGTACTGGACCATGTTGGAAACCCGAGGTATAACCTATTTTCTTCCCGCTTGTCTCATTACCCTTATATGAGCATAAGGATAGATGCCTTTCAACCTGATCAGTACTAGGTAAGTAGTCTCTCTTGACCTGATGATGAATTCACTACTAGGAAACCATTCAAACATCCAATGTACATGCTCGTCCGTCAGATTGCTGAAGAAACGCACCCAGCTCACAGCATTTTCAGGTTGTGCAAACCTGTCTAGGATAAATGCCATTCTCTTTGGGTGGTGGTAAGCTATGTAGCCATTAATTGGTCGATGCAGAAGCTCTTGGCGATATTCTCCTATTTGAAAATGCTCTAATAACCAAACTTGCAGTAACACATTACAACCCTCGAAGTGCCCGAACCCCTGCTTGCACCGATCTAGAGCGCGGTACATCTCGGCTAGGATCATGGGAATGATGGTATAAGTCCGTCCCTCGATGCCTTCCATCAAAGTCCTGGCAACCATGGCTAAACGGGTATGAATCCTTCCCCCTTTCATTGGAAATATCAATAACCCCAAGAAGCAGACAATGAACACATAAACCCGACGGTGCGTCCAACCCAAGAAAGTAATGGCAAGTTCATCATGATGAAGGAGATATGACTTGATGTGCCCATAACGCTCATAAAGGAATTCAAATGGGATGTATGACTTCTTCAAACAAAGCAACTCATCATTTTTCTTGAAACCCA